>CAJVPJ010000413.1:0-25677 GCA_910592205.1 Paraglomus occultum | reverse complement strand
CAGTTTAACAAACCAATAGGCGGACTCCGGCAAAGCCTCGGAGAATCACATGCGGCTGGGATGGATGGCAGTAAAAGCATAATAACGTTAAAAAAATACTGTTTGTAATATTGACTTTGGCTGCTTTGAGTCATCAGAAAACTTCTTTGTGCTCGGGGAATTGATCGAGCGATCTTTCTGTATTTCTGTATGCATAGTTTTTTCGATAGTTTTTTCGAATGTTTATGAGACTATTTAGACAATAGTTTACGACGACATTTAATACCAAAAAATTATGATAGACTTTGTGATAAGCAGTCCTTCGAAAGATGGCCATCTTTTTATCCAGGTCTGAGAAATATCTTCAATGACTAGATTCAATCTGTCACTCTGTAATTAACTCTGATACATTCTATCGTACAGCCTAACTCATTATTCAAACAGTTTGATATCTTGCATGGTAAACACTTTACTCTTACCATCTAATCGAACAATATACAAGACATAGAATCTGGAAAATAAATTAAAAATACGACACATCACATGCTAATGCGTTAATAATTGGATTGTCTTTTGCTAATGTGCAAATCTAAATGCTGTACGAAAGATAGGCATTGAATTATTAGACTCACTCATTATACGGTTACAGCCATCGAACGCGATTTGTAAAATCATTACTTACGTATTTAGTTAAATTTAACAGTTTATGATTAGATAGTATTGCAGTCGCTATGTAGATTTAAACCACACAATGCTTGCATTGAAATACATGGTACAATTTTTTAGCAGTATGGTTAGAATGTATTTGGTATGTTGTATTCTATTGTTTGACATTTATTTGGCATTGCAGCTAGATAATAAGCGAGCGATTCATACGATGGTTTACATTGGTAGTATCCTTTATCATTATGGCAATTGTATCTGATGTTTCGCATTACAGTTTGACTCTAATGTATATTAGTTTAAAGCTTGACATTACGGTTAACAACTAAATTTCTCTGACTCGCATAAGTTCAATAATGTGGTGTGGCTTGTATTTTTATTCAAAAGCGTATTACCAGTTATTCGCATAAATCGATGCATAATGTGTCGAAAAAGTGTGAAAATCTGGCTCAACGTTCTGTAAGCAACAAATTTGAATTCATGACATTATTATCGTGACAAGTTGTATCCGTATGCTGACTTTCTGAATAATACCTTCTGGGATTCTATTGTAAAGAAGTAAAGGGTGTTAATGAGCTTATCATAATAAGAAAAAAAATACAAGTTATATAAACTCACCGACGACGAGAATTACAGCTAGTCTGCTCCGTGATATTCATAAACCCGAACGTGTTGTCTATTCATGTCTCGAAACCAAAAAGAAAAACAAAATATTAGCGTCAAATTATAACAACTAGAATACTTTGGTAACTATCTATTTTTTGTTGGATCTGGAAGCGTATGAGTGATCGCAATCCCCATACATCGCAGATCCTTAAGAGTGGTCCAAGTCCAGTGATCGCAATCCCAGACTTCTGAACTTGAATGATCGCAATCTCCAAGTTACACCACTGATCTGAAACGCACAAGTGATCGCAATCCCCATGCATGACAGATTCTTAAGCCTATAAAGCTTTATCCACTATAAGCGATGCCTGATACACTTGACGATCGCAATCACCAAGTTATTCTGGAGAGGTATGAGTGATCGCAATCCTCATACATCGCAGATAAGATGTTTGTGAAGGCAAATGCGTGTGGAGTGGTTCAGGTCCAGTGATCGCAATCATGGCCTCTGAACTTGAATGATCGCAATCTCCAAGTTACCACCACTGATCTGAAACGCATGAGTGATTGCAATCCCCACACATCACAGATTCTTAAGCCGGGAGGCTCTATCCACTTATACGCAATGCCTAATATACTAGATGTGCAAATAATTGACATACTTCCCTGTTACTTTGCTTCACAATGTTCTTCAAAAGACGTCATCTCTTCACGTTTGATCGAGAGGTTTTCCCAGGCGGTAAAAGTGGCTGACTATATCTTTTGGTAGCAGCAAAATTTTAGTACGAATAATAGTGTCCCCGTCGCAAGGTACGGAAAAAATTACAGTACAGCGACTATTAAGCACACAAGTGATTTTTACTTTCCTCATCCGATAGCAGAAGAGAGTAGTTTTGTTCTTATTAAGAATGGTTTTGTTAACAAAGCCTCAGTTGTCGACTTAAAATGCGAGCTTTTTTTTACACGCCCGTACTATAGAATTGTTTGCTGTACTAGTACTTACGCTTTAGAAAAGAAGATGTTATGAGCGACGCGCGAAATAAAGAGAAACATTTGGGTGTAAGTTCTATTAAACTGTCTATGACAAAATCGCGGAAAAGATTTGTTTGTCTGTATGTTTAAGTTTACATACGTTCTATTACGCCTCCGAGAAGTGGTTGTTTGTATGGTGGTAACTTGCTGTTTGCGTGCCGATGTGTTGTGTGTAATTTAGAGCGCGGCGAAAATTGTTCTTCGTTCGATAGCTTATTCGCGTAAAATGAGGTGATGACAGAAGGAGAGAAGCGTGCGTGCTTGCGTGTTATATAGTCAATCGCTTGTCACACGTTACCTTATAAGTATCTACGTAATAAGGGGCTGCATAAAATCGGTAAAACATTTTAGAATAAAAGTTTTTTACTGGTTAGGCCGTACATTAAATTGATAACAACAATAAACGGGACGTGACATATTGTCGATAATCACTTCTCTGTCAGGTGAGTAATCATGCAATTAAATTTTGTCAATTGGGCGTATGAATCGTGGGAACACTTTTGTCAGGTGAGTAAACATGCAGTCAAATTTTGTATGAATCGTGGGAAACCCATTTGTCAGGTGAGTGCACACAAAAAAGGTATAAAATGAACTTCGCTCCGGGGGAATTAAATTCAATGAAATGAAACGAAATGAAATGAAACGAAATGAAATGAATCGAAATGAAATGAATCGAAATGCAATGAATAGAAATTGTAGAAATTATATAAGATTGACCCGGACTTTACTGCATGATGCTAACCATTTAAAGCGAAAAATTACCTTGGTAAAGACTAGTGTAGAAGACTGACCAATCGTTGTCATCAAATGAGTTAAGCCACCGAAGAAAAGATGGAGACAAAATTATTTATAATAACGATAAATAGATAAATATTTTATATTTTATAACGCAAATTAACGTACAAAATTAATTATACATAACTTACAAATTCTTGATGTCAACAAAAGACCAAAGATTTTTACCTAATGTAAAAACAATATACAGTAACGCTTCCAACGCAATAGGGGTTTTATTCAGTGTCTCTTTATTATTGGGCGCTGTGTAACTAAATATTATACGAATTATTCTCATTATAGCCTTCTACAAATAATGACTCGTCACGATAAGCACATGTCTAGACGAATATTTCCGTAACCATTATTCCTCCTAAGCATCGAGAAGTGTAACTCTATTTACTTAGTTCAGTAATATTATGATACTCTTCGCTTTGGCATCGAGCAGTAAGCAACTCGAAGTAACATTACATAACATAAAATAGGCAAGGCGGTGACTCAATTAATAATTGACATTACTAACTACTATCGGAGTTAAACTTGGTTCAGTGAATCGGACAGCAAGCTAATTATGAACGCTCTCACGTGAGGAACTTAATTTTGTCGAATTCTCTATTGAGTGTTTCCGCTATGTAATGTGAGTCATTACCTAGGTTGTTATCCATACTCGGTAACGTAACATCTGACATTGCCATGAATATCTCTGTTGAGCTACGAACCATTATAATTATACTTTCATAACGTTTACAACGTTTATACAATATCAGACAGAAATAATAATACAATATTTCTTCTTCACATAACAACGTTGCATTGCCTTATGTTTGTTAAGAAAAGTGTTAAATGTTTACTACGAAGGAACGCATAGTGAAAACACTATACTACGGCCGACGAAAAGACTCGCTTCGTTTTGATACATGTAATAATGTTAACACAACATTATTAACTATAGTTTATAACGAATGTCTTATTACGAGCTGTTTACTTAATTCTCATACATGACAAATGTATTAATATTGTTTATATTATTGTTGCAAAAGTCTCGTAATAAAACCTGCTTACGTTGACATTAGGTACATTTTCATCGCTATCACCTGATCATGTTACTAACTTTCTTTTTTGACTTTTTCTTGATGCTTATGTGCTGTTTAAATTGTTAGATTCCTAATTAATTTTTTCGCATTAACTGTCAAATACATAGTAATAGTAATTTTTCATGTAGATCTTTGCAGGAAATCTCAACTAATACCTTATGTCCGTACTTTATGACCCACCCCGCCTCTGAGAGAGTTTATTTTTATAATCGACGGTCGGTCTCTTGTCACCTTCTTCCGCAGACTTTTTCCACCGTAACAAAAAGATCTCACCTTTGTCATAATGAAGATGAAAACGTAAACGTCATTTTTTTATAACAATAAATAATGTTATCATAAAGCACACAGATAATAGTATAGTGCAGAGTTGTATACACTTTTTTCATACGGTTATCATAATAGATGCGCCTATCAACTAACAAATAATGGCTATTTTAATTAAGAAAAATATTAACGTTAATAATAGTGTA
The DNA here is from genome assembly GCA_910592205.1 of Paraglomus occultum. NCBI lineage: Eukaryota > Fungi > Glomeromycota > Glomeromycetes > Paraglomerales > Paraglomeraceae > Paraglomus > Paraglomus occultum. Next base: position 21,059 of record CAJVPJ010000413.1, on the reverse strand, counting down.
CAGTAAGTTAGATTATGTATGTTTGAAATTAGCATAAAGTACATTTCCATCGCCTTTACCTGTGCATCTTACTAACTGTTTTTGATTTTTCTCTGATGTTTATTTGTCTGTTTAAATTAATTTTCCCTAATATATTTTCCTGCTAACCTTCAAATACACATTTATAGCATTTTCTTGTGTCGATCTTTACGGGGAATCTTATATACTTAGACTTTACCCACCCACCACCCAAGCTTAGAGGGATGCTTTTATAGAGAAAACGTTTTCTTCTTATTATATCATTCTTTCATCATATTTCGTCATTTTTCTTAGATTATGTTTTGTGTTGATCAAAATTGTGCTAGCGTACGACTAATTAGCTTAACGTCTACATTCTGTCATCATAATAACGCAACTAAAGTATATTCATTATATCAATTCATCATATTTCTGTCATTTTCTCGATCATGTCGTATGCTGACATCAATTGAGCAGAAAACTTGTCTTAAACGGTATTATGTCGTCATAACTAAAGAGACTAAAGCTTTAATGCTATGCTTTTTTCGTCATATTATTATCATTTTTTTATATCACTTCTATCATGTTTTCGTCATTCATTCTATCATGTCTTACACTGACATCAAATTAGGCAAAACTTGTCTTAACAATATTCCGTCGTCTTTATTTTCATGCTTCTTATTACAAACAACACTTCATTATATTTCTGTCATTCTCTTGATCATGCGCCGACATTAATTGTACAAAAAACTTGTCTTAACAGTATTATGTCGTCATAACTAAAGAGACTAAAGTTTAATGCTATGCTTTTCGTCATATTATTATCATTTGTTTATATCACTTTTATCATGTTTCCGTCATTCTCTCGATCATGTCTTGCGCTGACATCAATTGGGCAAAAACTTGTCTTATCAATATTACGTCGTATTAAGAATGCAACTAAAGCGACTAAAGTTTAATTTTCGTCATCATATTATTGCTCTATTATATTACTTTTATCATGTTTCGCTAGTCTCTCAAACTGGGCAAAAACCTTGCCTTACAGTGTAATGTCGTCATAAGAAGACAATACGCTATGCTTTTAGTATACATAATTACCCTTTTATCATATATTTTATAATATAGTTTTCCGCCCGTCTTGCAAAGACAGTTGTAATTGCATTACGTCATTATAAAAATGACTAAAGATCAACGTTACGCTTTTTTCGTCATAGATTTCGATTTTGAGAGCGCTATACTAACCGATTAAGTAAACTAAGGGAAATAAATTTACACTTGAAATAAATTTACGCTTAATAGCATGTACTTGTGGCACAAACGTCCCGTGTAAACAATCAATCATGTATTTGTTGCACACACGCATATGCCATGTGAAAAAAATTAATATTAGTATGTACTGTATCTGCCCTCAGTGCTGATCGCTAATCGATTTCTATTGTCAACCTTGCTCTACGCACTAACAGCTTTGTTAACCCCTTCGCATTTCTTACTGACTTAATAAAGCGAATTTATCCATACAACAACAAAAAATGTCTCAAGTCGTCGATATATTCACAGTTGATTCTCTTCAAACTAACGAATTCGTTTAATATGCTACCCATTCATTGTCCATTAATGACAACCATCTCACTTACCCTTCTATGTCCTCTCCATCTGAGATGACACTTATCCAGACTTATAACTCTTCAACTACACCATATTGGCGTCCTTCTGATGAACTTAAAAAAATCTTTATGAAGAAGATTACGCACAATTTCCATGCATTCCCTGTTCTTATTGCTCGCGCTTATTATACCAATAATCTGCAAAATGGGCACCAGAAATAATGATATTACATATCCGTTAGAGATATCTTTTCCAGAAATAAATCTTATTACTAATCCACGCAACGCAACAGTTTACGATGGATGCAATCAAATTCTAATAATAGAACTTGTCTTACGCTTGCTCCAATACCTCAATGCATTCACGATGTACCATATGCTGAAAGAAAATATCTATTTCCCATATATCTACACACCAGTTTAGGTCGATCTGCTGATACAAACCCGTGCAGAGTATCGATCACTCACTGGTCAAATGGGATATTCTAAAAACCGAAGAATATTTTCACTTTATTCTGGTATGATTGGTGCATTTTTGCAAAACGCTGATTTATCTGCACCTGATAATCGCTGGCACCACCCATCCTTGCGTTATGCCTGTAATTGGCTCCAACAAAATAATCTTTATTTTTCTGTTATCATTCTATTGCTTCACATTTGCTCACGCATAATTCCCAAACATCTCCTACTGTTTGGCCACAGGCAACCATGTATTTGATAGCAATAATGAATTTACTTTTCCCGTAACTCCGTCAGACATAGTTTTATCATCATACGTTTTCCCCAATGAAATACATAACGTAAATACCCACTATTTCCGTTTAACTATAGGGCTTTCTCCAAGGAGTTCTCCGTTACAACACGATACTCCTGGGACTGTGCAGCAGCTTTTTGATATGAACGAATACCACTACGCTTTAATGATCCCGAACTAGAAGCCGGTTCATTTCCTGACTTATTTCCAGATGGTCGCGGCGTCGTATTTTCAAATACTGCAGCGCCTGTATCGTCAAAATCAAAACGTTAATTTTACACATTCTTCCCTCTCTGTTATACAATGAATGGCTACGTAAAGTCATTATACCAATAAAATGATAGTAGATTTACGTTACTTTTCTCGGTAATAAATCTCTAATACAAGCCAAAACGTACTACTTTTCAATTAATAGAACGAACGCCTCTCGCAGACAATTTCCTTTACAAAACTGTTTCGCACTTACAGTGCACAAATCTCAAGGGCTAACGCTGCCACACATATCCCTATATTTGGATAGACATTCTTTGCCGTCGGCTAAGCTTACACTGCATTAAGCCGTGCGCCATCTTGGGACTGCGTAGAAATAGCCTGTCTGGATAAACAAGCATTTTCTGTCGATCAAGACATAATTTTCGAATATGAACGTTTAAAAAATAAGGCTACAACAAATCCACTCATTCAAATATAACGTTTAGTTGACCATTACCGTTTGTTTAGCGAATCTTTACTCAATCGAAGCAAAATTTTTTTACGCTCTTACCAAAAATAGTATCATCAACATTTTATGATGTGACACTAAATTATTTGATCACATTTTCACACCGTCAACTCTTTTATATCGACACATTGTAATTACGTCATCTTGATATTTTCCGCATTTAACTCTTTAGCCTACTGGCAATTTGAATACGCCATTTCAATAACTCTTATTTAGAATATATAACATAGCTTTCTTATTCAATATTAATAAATAGCTTCGTTTTCGTATTTTGTAAACGAAATAATTATATACATATCTTTCTATTCATATTAATGAATGCTTTTTTTTGTATTTTAGACAAAGCAATTGGTTTAAAATGCAATTTTATTTCGATACTTATTCAACGCAATCTTATAATGCGTTTTAATTATAAAAAAATTAATTCATATCAATTACTCATGTAATAGCAAAACGAAGTAAATATTACCGTATCCATTTAATCAAGAACGTTTGTCGTGTCTAATGTAAACATGATGTAATTTACGTAAATTTCACAATTAAAAAAGCATTTAGCAACTACCTAAATTAAAGCTTAATAAAACGGCGCGAATATTATTGCCACACCGTTACATCACAAATACATACGTAGCAACAAATTGTGTAAAGCAGCAAAATTACACCATTTACCAAATGCTTTAAAAGCAACCCTCACCGCAAACATATTCTCAAACAGTAGACATAAATCGTACATCACATCATCTTTAAAAAGATACCCAATATTTTGACTCTATTTACCAGCAAAAAATGTTAGTTCATTTCGACTCAACGGCTGTGCACGTCATTGAAGTCCAAGTAGATAATCGTCCCGAACATCAAATACTTAAAGCTACAGAAATATTTCTTATTTGCTGAAGAAACTATTGCTCCTTACTTTGAAGTTTATGTACCTAAAAACAATTCCGACTGGTCTGCAACATTGCCTTTTATGGCTGATGATGTTGTTGAATTGGCCGGAACTATTACGAGGTTGGAAAATAATATCATTACAGTACGTATAAATTAACCACATAAACCTTGATTGAACCAGTAATACCATTAATTAGTACTTACCACACTTTTTGCAGATTAAACCGTTCAAATGTCATGTCTCTCAAAAAGTTTTCCTCATGCACGAAGTTGGCTACGAGCGGTTGGTACTATAAAATCTCTGGCGCAAGCTCGTAATAACATGACAACATTTGTAGTATACGGGCCACACAATATGTCTCCGGGACTGGCCCTACAATACAACTTGCAGAATTTGATATACAAATCCGTCATAATTCTTATAAAAAAAATCTACATGAAAGAACAAAGAAAGCAAAAAATTGGCACAAAAGTATCTATTGTCGGCGAATTAGACGTATATAACAACAAGCTCTACTTAAAGCTTCACAACTTTGACTTTCTTTCCCTCGACACGTCTCCTCAAATTACTCCATATCTCATGACCACTCGACCCCAACTCCTTTATCGGAAAAAAGAACACTCATGACAAATCACTCTTTGACAACTTGAAAACCACCGAACCGATAATATCACAAATCCAACACTTTCCTCTTCTAAACCTTTAAACAGCCAAGACACTGATTCTGCGGCTACAGTTGAGAGTGATCGCGATTTACCAAAATTCATCAAGCAAGAAAAAAAAGTGAACCCCCAATAGACAATTACGTTCGAATACTTCAGACTTAGCATCAGCAAAATTAAAATTACCCCCACAGAAAGAGTTATAACTACTTTCTATGTTAAATGTTATTTTTTTCCCTGACTAAATGGTAGTATACTATATAAAATAAATCAATAAACAATAGACTTATATTTTGTTATAACATTGACAAAAATTATTGCAATCATAAATTACGATAACTTAACACATATCAACAACAAACGCGCACAAGGGGCGAAGCCCCCACATAAACTTTGTTCTAGTTACTATAGAAATCCATTCCACGGCTTGGCAAATCTTTTCCAAATTTGTTTGATTTACCGAAATGGCAAAGATTTGCCAAGCGGTTTCTATAGTAAAATCACAGTTTGTCCATAGCTATCTCCTCCTGTATGCACACATTCCACACCAAACTTTTACAGTATGTTTATTGATGTATTTCCCATTAGAAAATTGGTGTCATAAAGTTAAACCGCACATACCTTGAAAAGAATCTTACCCTAAAGTTAAAAAACACCTTAACTTTAATCTGATATAACGTTTTAACGAACCATGTTCTTTAACATTTGTAACCGCCAAATGGTAGAAGTTAACAAGATATTTAAGTTTGACTACTATTACTACTGCTGTTGTCTTATTGACATCTAAGAGAAAATTCATGTCAACGTCAAAACAAATAATCGGCTTGTGTAACTTTACTATGAAAATACATTCGGCGTGACATGTCCCCGGTCTGTTAGCGTTTATCGAAATTCTTTACCAATCAATTAATTACCTAATTTGTAACCAAAAATTAAGAGTTGGTAAAATAAAAACAAGCAAGCAAGTGGGCAGTATGAGAATGGTTGCTAAAAAAACATAAGATAGCATTGAAAATTATAATATTTTGCTATTATTCTTTGTAGCAACGTAACTTTTCCGTGCTGTATGGTTTTCTTTAAAAATAAAATTTGTCAGTAATCGGTCAATTGGTTAGTTTTATGCGGTTAACGTCATACGGTAACACGAAACCAATTTTATACTATTATGTCCCCATTTCATTCTATTCTATTCTATTTATATTCTATTATGTATTGAATAGAGTTGCTTTTGCGAGTTCATTATGCGCCGTATCTCGTTTTATATTTCTGACGTTTCATTAATTAGGTATAATTATACTAACTTATACATTTCATAGAGAGTGACAATTATTTAACGTTAAAGTTTTTGACAATTTATTACATTTATGCTTGCTGCAATGCATTACGGTAATTATTAAGCAACACTGTAATTAATTTTCGTGATTATTAATATCAAATTTTCAATAACAAGATTTATATTCTTCTATAGCATTCTATTAGCTGATAGTTATGGTACGACATAAAGAAATACAATCAACAATATCTACAACTCCTAATCAACTGCGGCGGCAGAAACATAAAAGTTTCTCTAGTTAAAAATAGCAAAATAGATATCCATTTATTTATGAACATCGTCTGTGTGCTCGTCTGACAACCTGCATTTTTTAGTTAGTAAAAGTTTACTTTGTCAAGTGTATACCGATTGTTTAAGCTCACAATTTTACATATCGCTTTTTGTATACAGTATTACTGTCATTCTTCAACGGGATTAGGCGTTTGATTTAATAGCAAAGCGCGCGTTTGTGTTGTCAAATAATCTACGACGGACGCAACGTTTGTCGGTATGCGTGGACGTCTGTTTTTAGCGATTGATTCGAAATGCAGTGAGTAGTTTGAATCAGTAATTTGCCAAGCTACGGAAAACGGACGATGATGGTTTATTTTTAGAAAATTCAATAAATGTATAGAAACGGTGAAAGTCGGTGGTGATAGTTGCTTTTGATTTCTGAGTAATGTTTATCAGAGGTGGTTTTAGACTTTCTGAAGAAGATAATTGAAAAAAATGTCTTTGTTAAGTGATAGAGAATTCTATATAAAAAAGTCCAAAACCATTTTATCTTTCCGTTAGTAAGGCTGGATTAGTTTATTCAGAATATTGTTATGTTTTGCAATATTCAACCCCGTTTATTATAAACGGGTAACAAAAAATTGTCGTAAATTAACCCTTATATATTATAAGCGTAGTTATCGCTATATTAGGACTCCCAAATATACGTACATTAAATTTCTTCATTTACAACAATTAAGAGTAATACTTTGTTCAACTAAAATAAACCAACTCTATACGGAGTGTGCAACTCGTCATCAGAAATATGCGCAATTCTATACTCGGCAATAAATTGTCTGTACTTATTGCGATACGCTTTACAAGTTGCTGGATAATTAATGTCTCTCTACAGATTGAGTCATAGTACTTGAAACATATTTAGCAAAAGCAATTAATTTCACTTATAAACTTAAAGTCAAGGAAGTAAAAAGCCATAGAATGAATAGTAGTAGCTTTTCTTTGAGTGTTCGTTTGCGTTAATTTTGTTATTAAATCAACGCAATCGTAATTGTATTAGTGGCAAACCTATACATGTCGGATGATTAGGACATTTGATAATAGCTAATGTCGCAACAAGGTCATCGTTATTTTATACTTATTCACATTTTTTATACAATCTTACACATAAATTGTCTGCTTTCCTGGATCGATTAAAGTTTTTCTGATACCAAATCCTAAATACTCAATATATTCGTATACATAAAACGTAATAAACTATTGGCTTCTAAAAATTGTCCTGACTGGGGGCGTTTCCTCATAGTAGTACAGATATTCCAAATAAACTTCGCAGCACACAATTCTGGAAAACACAAAAGCAAAACAAAACACAAACAAAAACAAACAAAACGTTGTGCTACTGTGTGTGCTGTACCCTAACCTAAAGCTTACGAGAGCGGGTGGATATTATAGGGTGCTGTAGCTATTGTTGCTATTTAGACAAGTTGACATTCGTCAGTGGATGAGGTCTATCTGTAGATAAAGTTGCTCGGTTTATTTGAAAATAACCGTTAATTGGTTAATTGCCGACATTTCGGCTGGGCGGTGGACGGATAAATTTCCATTTTGAAAAATTGCGCAACACCAAAAATTTGCGCATGACACAACCGGTCATTGGTTAATTGAGACATTCCGGGGGCAAAGTTTTTATTTGGAAATAGTTTGCCAATCAGGGAAGTCATGTTTCCAGTGAAAGTTGCTCAAATCACTTACTCGAGTAGCTTGCGATTCTGTATCATGGCACAGATTGGAATAGTTAAATACTCTTCCGCAACTAGTGTACACAATATCTCATTCTCTCCTTTCTTCTTGGAAAAAAATGAAGTTGTTCATATTCTCTTTAATCACTCTCTTGGCTTGCTTTACTCCCGTCACCTATTCTTGGGGTGCTGCAGGCCACCGTACAGTTGGGCGTATAGCACAAAACTTTCTCACGGATGATGTGAGCAATCAAGTGAATGCATTACTTGGTGAGTCATTGGAAGCTGTATCTACGTGGGCTGATGAAATTAAACGCAAGGACCCTTCGTTTAATTGGGCCAAGCCGCTTCACTTTATCGACACTCATGATAATCCTCCGAAAACTTGCACGGTTTCAATGGTGAGAACAGTTCGACAATCCGGTTAAACCTTTTTTTTTTATACTTGATCGCTGTAACGTATTTCGCCAACTTGTTTTCTATAGGACAGTGATTGCAAACAGGGAAGGTGCATTGTTGCAGGCAAGTAATATATGCGAAAGATAAACGAGAAATTAATATTTATAGTCGTTCAATAAGTTAACGTTTGAATTAACGTCTAACCCTTTATTTTATTTCAGCCATTACCAATTACACATATCAATTGGACAGCTCAAATGGTTTTAAATTTGGAGAAAGGAACATTGCGCTCAAATTCCTCACCCATTTCCTTGGAGACATAACACAACGTAAGTAGCTAAGTAATAAAGCGACTAAATGTTAGTAAACAATGTTACTCACAGGCCTATATTTAATACCAGCGCTACATGCATGCGGAAAGGAAACGGGCGGACTGGTATATGTTTTTTTATTAACGGTAACCCGCCTTTTTTGTGGCGATTGAAACAAATACTAATATTCTGACTGTATTTACAACAAAGAATGTTAACGTAACATTCAATCAAGAGTCGGATAAACTTCACTTCATCTGGGATGATAATATGGTAAGTAATGGTTTGCGTGCTACGATTTTACTTCCAATTAATCAATTTTCAAAATTGGACGCACAAAGTTGGGCAAGACTTAAACTCAAAACTTGTATTCCACTCCTTACTTGCAGATCGAAAAACGATTACAGGATTTTTCGAGCTCGAGCGAAGAAACAATGCCTGGGGAAAGTAAATTTACTGACGCCGATATAGAAGCATACGCCACGACCCTAACTCTCGCAATCACTTCCGGTTCTTACAAAGACATTAAATCTGATTGGACTTCATGTATAGGGGAGGCTAATGCAGTCACGCAATGTCCGTTACAATGGGCTAGTGATACTAATGCTCTCAATTGTAATAACGTAGTATGGAAGTACGTTCTTGATAACCCAAATGAGGATTTAGCCGGTGACTATTATAATGCGGTTGTTCCATACATCGATATGCAGCTTGCTAAAGGGGGGTATAGATTAGGAATGCTTCTGAATCATGTGCTGGGTAGAACTGAATCCATTGTATTGCAAGACTATAACGATAGTATTTAAATTTAAGTTTTGCTGACGTAAACCAATATATGGTTTTGTTAGTTCTATCAATCGTTGTTTAGTTATGCACTATTCTATATTTGCTTTATTATTTGATTACTTCAAATCGTACCTTACTTTTACATAATAAAAGTGGTCTTTTGTTGAACCAAATATAGCCCTAATATACAGTCATTATTTTAGTTGCAATTTCATGTTTTTTATGCAAACTAACAGATATTTAAAACAAATTCAAATATGAATATATGCCTTACATTCAATAAAAAAACGTCTTGTGTAATTTCAATAAAACTCAAGATTTTAGGTAGAATAAATAATAAACGCTCGAGAATAATTGAGTTTGTTACGCAAATAAATAAAAGTGTATTGGTCATGCATAATACGTTTCTTGTGTTTTCAAGAACCATATCGCAAACTTTGACATAGTTTTGAATATTAAAGAGCATAGTATATAGTTTGATTAAATATTTTTTAATCAAAAAATACTTGCTTCCTTAACAAAAAGCTCCGGCGTCTGTTCATAACGCTTAAAGCAGTTTCTAGTACAACAATCTTTGAATTGTTTTTATAAGCGGCATTGTAGACGGCTTTATTTATAACCAGATCCGATTTCTTAAAGTTATAAAAGTTATAATACCTGCCGCATGTACGCAGCATCATGATGTTGTGCAATTTGTTCAATAATGCATGTATACCGTGGTAGAAAACTCAACAATATTTTCCGAAAAAATAAAATAACGTCGAATAACTGCATTCAAAAGAAAGATGTTTAGAAAGAGTATAGTAAAGAAATTTGTACACACTAGAATTATGTGTTGCTAATCTGTTTATACTATATTTTATCAAGAGCATTATTAAATTATAATACTATTGCAAAAGTATTGATGAACATATTCGGTCATATGCAACGCAACGGAAAATAGTCATTACACAAAATGTACTGTATATATGCAAGAACACGATTATATTAACGTCACACCCCAAATATTCGCTTTTGTCAAAGTAATGGTAACCGCACGTTTGCAGTTTTAAACAAATTATTATCGGATACGCATGTTTGGCTTGGGATACATTGTAGCGTAATTTAAGAGATAAGCTAACATAATGTCTACAATTAAATATAAATAAAAATTTGTCACGCAAAAAAATAAAATTGCCATAAATTGTTTGGCAATTTTTTTCTTGAACCAAATACTTACGATAAAAAAATTACGCAATTTGCAGAATGTGTCTGAATAAGTATTTGGCCTATTAGTCGTCAACGTCACCCGAAACGACAACTTATTCCAATAAGTTTTGAAAATGTTAGTTTGAGCTCTCAGAGACTGATGCCACGCTAATAATACAAAAAATTTCTAAACGGAGCGTGATTTAGAAACATTAATTTGAAACTTCAGAGCGGTCATTCGTACAATGCTCAAGTTCAACGAATAGTCGCCAAAAATCCAGGAGGCAGCTAGAAGAAACAAATTATCAAGTGCAACTTTAGAACTGCTTTGAATTTGTTCTCAAAGGCAAACATTTTGGATAAAGCTACTTCTATGATTTTACAAAAAAAATTTTTTTTTGTTCGTCCAGACAAAGTTACACGGCAAAAAAAACTAATGCCGTTAAAAAACGTGCTCAAAAGCACGTACTTTTTCTACTAAAAAAAACGAGGTTAACGCAAAAAGAATGCCGTAAACAACTAATTGTCTATTCCGAGTTTGAGCATCTTATGATTTGGCACGAGTCTTTGCATACATTAGACATCAAGCTCTAATACAACTACCAAATGGTGTTGCTAGAACAACGTCGGTTTATGGCAAGTAAATGAGAACTTCCTAAAGAAGAAATTCATTTACTTAAACGATCTGTTCTTAACTTGTTTTGTTTTTGCGTCAAATTTAGTAATTGCATTACTTAGATTTATAACAATATATGCAATTTTTTATTTCAGAAAGTCTCAACAATAAAAGACTTTGATACTCAGGAGTTTATTAATACATTGAAATATTTTTAGACTGACTATCCAGAACTTGTTTTCGACTCACATTAATTACACCATTACTAATACAAAAACCGGGGATGGTTTTAAGAAAAACTATATAACACTCTTGACCATTTTCCATCTTTCGAAAAACATGGCGTTTTTCATAACACAAGGGCCATTGCCTCATATATTCTTATGGGAAAACATGGGCTTACTATTTGACTTTTGCTCGATTTGGCTTGTTCTTCTCGACGTTTTTTGATTTTTTTTTTGTTTATTTGTTTTCAATTGTTGAGTTCTAATTTTTCGGGATTTCTCCTTTCTTTATATTTTTACCAGGATTAGTTTCGAGAGATTATAATTACTTAATCGCCATTCATTTCCTCGGTATCTTTGCCTAATATAAATAATTTTAGCCAACTACGTCTTTTAAATCCACGTTTGCTTTTTTCCTCCTTTTTGGCTTTCTTGCAAATCAGCCCTTGTTTGATCGTTCTGTTGGTTCTTTAATTTATTATTTTAAGTTTTTAGTTTTGAACTAGTACTAGAAAGAAAACATTCCTCTCCCACTGAATAAGATTGGTAAACTAGCTAAGGGTCAGTTTTATGAAATAATCAACTTTGACAATTTTTTTTAATGTCACTGCTTCACAGGGACACAAATGCTCTAATACTAATTTCTATCTCTTGAATGTGTAAATCCAGCTTTAAATACAGCGAAGAGATTGTTTCTTAAAATGAAAAAATAAATTTAATTTTGTTTATTTCATTCTTGCGGCAAAACTCTATTTTTGCATAAGTCAACTGATTGTTGGTATGATTGCAATGCAGGTCACGTTATGAATTCGTACTCCTGTTGTGTCACTACATTCATTCGCAGGGTCGAGATATGGAGATTACGCAATCTTGCTTAGCTTAATGTTAACAATGTCTCTGGTATCTGATAATTCATACAAGGAATGGTTAGGTTGGAGGCAAGGATTGAAGAAGGTTCCATCTATTGCTATCCAGAAAATGACATAGAACTTGATCCTTTACATATTGGTCTTGGAGGATTTCGAACAGTGTTTAAGGCCGATAAAACAGGGGGTTACGGTGTTGTTACGATTATCTTTAGCAGAAAGCAGAACATTTACTCTGGCATGTATATTGTTTCCGGGGATTCTGAAGGAGGTTTGCACCAGCAATTGGTTAAAGAGGTTGATGTTATCTTTTGTTATGCAACATCGCACATTCATATTTCGTATAGACTAATTTTTGCATCGATGTTATACATTAGCTAAGAAAGCGAATGACCATCCCAATATTATTAGTTTTTTAGGTTATATAAAGGTATGTTTGCCACAACCTGCCTTTCAAAAACAGAATAGCATAATTTAAGCACACTAATAATCTTGTGTTTATTATATACAGACAAATATTACAATTGTCATATAATTTTCGAACTGGCTGACGGTGGAAGGCGTTGTGAACACTTGAAAAGGCACTTCAAAGAACCTGGAAAGACAAATACAAGCTTGGATAGAAATTACCAACGGACTGAAACATCTGCATAATCTTGATATTATTCACACGGACTTGGTATTTTATCGCAAATTTTATTTGTGTGTCGTCTAACTCACACTAGTACTTAAACTGATTGCTTTCGTTTAATCTAGTCTTCCAGTAATATTCTTATCGAGTCAGGGTGTTGCAAAGATAACCGACCTTATCAAACGTGTTGAAACAAACAATGTCTAAATTGCGTGACGAAGGCGCACCGGCATATAAAGATCCACTATCACCGTGGAAAGAAATCTGATGTAATTATTAGCCTTAGAGTCATACTTTGGGAAATATCGAGTGGAGAAACCCCTTGTGGCAGGTGTGCTGAAACTGTTGGTATTATTATGTATAGACTTAATGGCTCTCGTGATCCTCCTTCCCTGGAACACCTGACGAATATATTAATATGTATTCAGAATGTCGGAACGAAGACGTAAATAAGCGGCCATCTTGTGAAGCGATTCAGAAGAGATTAAAGTATTACAATAAAATAAATGAGCTTGACAAATCATTGGAGATTGAACCAACTAATGCATGGGCATTGAGGGAACGAGGAAATGCCTATCACTGTCTAGAACAATTCGTTAAATGATTTTAGCAAATCGTTGGACATCGAGCCAAATAATGTGAAAGCGTTGAGAGTACGGGGAGCTGTCTCTTATGAGCTAAAACAATACGACAATTTACTGAATGATTTTAATATTTGTTGGAGATCGAACCAAATGATGCATGAGCGTTGAGCATAAGGGAAGCCTTCTATCAACATCTAAAACGAGACGAAAATTTACTGAACGATCTTAACAAATCGAGTGTCAGAGGACGCCTATATAAACGTTTAAAACAATACAACAATTCACTAAACTATATTAACAAATCATTGGAGATCGAGCCAAATAATGCGTGGGCATCGAATGTGAGGGCTAACACTTATGTTTTACCCAATATGACAATTCGATGAATGATGTTAACAGAGTATTGGGAAATCGAACAAGATCATGTAGTAGCATTGTCTGTAAGGGAAAACGTCTATAATGATCTCAAACAGTATGATCGGGCGTTATGCGATGTCAACAAAGTATTGGAAATTGAACCGGATTATACAATGACATCCATAAATATTGCACCACTCATGACAAAATTTTAACTATGGTCTTTAACTGACCAAAAGTGGTACACATGGTTCATTTTTATGTCTTAAGATATCAGACAACATAATTTTTTATCGCAACTTTATTTGTATTTGAAAAAAAAATCCAAATAATAATAAAGGAAAAAATACAGTGTGCAATACTTTTGGCACAACACCGAATACGAAGGCAGAATATTAATATTAATATATGAATTTTTTTTTATTTCGTCTCCTGGACCTGAAATTTTTATGACATTACCATCCTTTGTGGCAAGTAGTATCAGTTAGCTTCAAACATAAACAAAACCTCATTCCATACCTGTTGTATTTATTCCAGAGTTTATCTTTATTTGATATATTTCCAGGGAGTTTGCACAACCAACGGTTCATTTTGTTCCATAAATGTTCAATACGGTTTACATCTGGTGAGCATGTGGGCCAGTCTAAAACCTTAATATGGTGTTCACTCAACCAGCTCTTTATTTAGCTGTGCTTAATAAAGGACACACAAAATCAACCACCTCTTTATCTTAGTCTCATGAGCAGCATGTTTCAGGTCATAGTCATGCTGGAAGATGACATCATTAATATTAATACCTAAATCATGGTCCCATCAATTCATCATAATCAGCTAAAATTTCTTGATATAGTTCACCATTCGTTTGACTGTCAATTTTACAACATAGTCTGACACCAAAATAACTGAAGCAGCCCATACCATGACTGACTCCTTGCCATACTAATACTTCACCATTGGTTTAACATGTTGTGACATTATAGGTAATTTTGGATTCCTCATAATAATAAACTTGCTTTCATCTGACCAGATAACCTTGTGCCAATCTTTCACAGTCCAATCTCTATACTATTTCAGTCATGCTATTATATGCCACTTCCTCAGTAGGAGTTTCTTTTTTTTTTTACTCTTGCTACTAGACCTTGTCTTCTTAATGCATGTCATATTTGGGGAATCATCATATTTTCATGTTGATGAGCTTTTTTGAATTTGAATTGCATTTGAGCATTCACCTGACTTTACAAGCCAAGCCTAGCTACATGTATATTCCTCTCATGACATTCAGTAAGTATCCTTGGATGTACCAAACCTAGTTTGTTTATCTCTTTTTTCTGAGATTTACAGCACTCTTAATCTTGTAATTGCAACTAGCTCACAATTACACATCAATGAGCATGTGCTGGATCTCTTCTAACAAGGGTAACAAACTCTAATCCCATGATCTACCTAGAGAATTCCCAGACTCTGGCCCTGTGTGCTGATTGTAATAGGCTTCTGTTGAAATATGATTGCAATTCTTGATGCTCATTGAGCAATGACTCCTCCTCACTGCTTGTTATACATTGTATAAATGCTAAAAAATAAATTTAGAAAACTTTATTATTGATTATTCGGAATAGTTTGTGCTGGGAAACAGCATTATTTTTGATTGAATGTAGTTAAAGAATGGAGCATGAGGAATCATGCTGGAATAGTGCTTAAGTTCAATCTGTGAAGAAACTTCCTCACTGTAGTCATCACATCCACATGTCTAAAGTTGTCTGCATCCAGGAAGGGAATAAATGCAGTGAGTTCATGTCAGGCCAGGTCAGAATGAGTGGCATTGTACTCCATGTTTGCTGAGATAGATCTTCCAACCCACTCATCAAAATGGTCTTTCTTCCAGTCATCAACTTGTTATTGGTACATGACAACTTCAACTCTTCTATTACCTCTTCATTTGATGGTGTAGTAATAGTCATTGTAATAGGGATATTTTTGTATTTGACAGTGAGGAAGAGGGAAAGATTCTTGCCACATTCTCATCCCATCTGCAATCAATGTATTTCCCATCCAGCAAGGACAAGTGCTTGGATATTACTGAATCAACAAACACACACTATTGATCAAAGACCTACTCTTGCAACATCACCATCACAACATGAAGCAACTTATTCCATTTATACAACTACAATGAGAAAGAAACTATGACAGATCAATTCCTCAAGTCTTCATCAAGGAGCAACAGAAATGTATTAGTATTAGTATAGGCAATTGGAGGCAGGCATGCCCCACTTACATAGCTTCAGGTGTCCCATCAGTTACACAAACATAACTAAGTGACTGACTTGGTAAGGATTGGCTAAGTCCTTGCCAGCTGTTGTTTCTGTTCAATAAGTGCTGCAGCTTTGAAGGGTTCATGGTGCAATTCTTTAGTTGTGTATGGTCAGTTGGAATGGGTACTTGCTTTTGATTGGTAATCTTATCTGATATCCAAAGAGCAAACTTGCTGGGGTATGTTCTGTTGTTGCTTGTACTGTGGCTCTATAGTCCATTACTACTAGTTGAAGTAATTTGTCCCATCTATTCTTCCCAACTCCTAACTTCTTCAGCATCCATACTGATTGAATCACTCCACTTGGCTATATTAATATGCTTGTGGGTTCGCTGCTCATTCACACTGTATACCACTACCATTACCATCATTAACATACAGTTTGTTAACAAAATTTAATAATTTTTAAAAACTGCCACTACTACTGCCAAAAGTAATAGCCATCAACTGAACGAGTATTAATAACGGAAACAAATCCAGTTAAGCTGCCCAAACCAAATCAACACGAAAGAGAACTATACTAATTAACCAAAAACTTTTTGATATAAGCAACTAATAAACTAGACTTTTCGACTATACATAATGAGTTCGAATGAATAGCTTATGTTTATTTAATTTATTCCTATTTTTAAATAGCCGCAATTTCTTAATAAACTACATAGGGACGCACCTCTTTCCCCAAAAGTTTGATTTCTTTTTTCTTACTGTATATAATAATTCTAATTCCCGACAGATATTACTGTATTAACTTATCATTAGCTGACCGAATTCGAATTGACTCTGATAAACGTTGATGGTAAAGTAACACTAAAATTATCGTCGACCCACATAGTACTTACAACGGATCGATCATTTGGCAATTGTTCAAAGTCGTACAAATTTTTTGTGGCAATGCTTTACGAATAGAACTTAACCGACCCGTTTGAATAAGACAGCGACGTTTGTTACTAGTTATAGGTGAATAAAAATTTTCCGTAGTTTTTGATTGTCGTTTAATAAATTTTGCGGCCGTTCGTTGTTCTTTGAAACATTTACAGAATGCCATTTAAGCATAACCGATATTTTTGGTTAAATTTATCAGTATGAAATACCATACTTGATAACGTTTACATCATCGGGTATTCTGCCAAGAGATTTTGTGCTCTATTTATCTCATGTTCCTGTTTCTGTTTTACCTCCAAATTTGGGGAAAGGGCAGAACGTGATTCCGCATTGCAGTTTTATTGGCTGCCATACAAATGGAATTGCAAGAGATCTGCTCCGCTTTATGCATGGGGGGTGAATATCTAATTTAGGTAATGAACAATATCAGACTTGTGTCCATTTTGTTCTTCATCAAAAAAGAAACGAAATTAAAATGTGAACAAAATGTGTATAAAGAAAATAAAATTGATGACACATTTTACAGTAGAGCGTTATACAGTATTGTCGCTAATATATGATTTGTTGACATATAGTAGAGGCTTATTAATTTTTTTTTTTTACTTTTAAATTTAACCAAATGTGATAATTATTTACGCTAAGGAAGATTTGACATATTTATTTCATTTCCTGTTCTTGCTAAAAATGGAAACAGTGACAAAGAATCGGAAAGATGAAATAAATAGGACCATAGTAAAGTGCATATCACTTCTACTTATAAACAAGTGCATGCTCTGACGATTTTTACTTGTGACGTTCCGCCATGTGTACTGAGCGTATCAGATTCGGTTTATCTGAACGTGAATAAATATTCTCGAATAGCTTAAATAACTTATTCTTACAATATTTTAACACTAATAAAAGCAATCTATTTCTCTCTCTCTTCTTACTCATATCAGAACAGACGTCATGGTTGACATTAAGCATCCAATTTTTTAAAACTTTTGCATTTTGTTTTTTGCTTATCTATTATTGAAATGCGCCCTTATAAATACCATACATTAAATTCTGATGTAATAATATGCATGGCTGATGTGCTTGAAAGAAAAGGTAAGAATCACGACAATGAATAAACCTGTGAACAAATTCGTAACTGGTTAGTTACCTCTTTGACAGTAGCATCAAAAATTTTAGCATTATAGATGTAAGACTGTCTAGTGTACAATCACAAATTTTCTTCGTGGATTATATAAACATGTCCTCGCACGTTAACAGTGAAAAAGTCGGTCAGCATACAAACAAACCATTTAAACAATGGCTTTTAACCCAATTATTATGCTTCTCTTATTCGCAATTTTTTGCTTATTGAGCCATGTCAGTGCAGACTATATTATTATAGTTGCTCTCGGTAGATATCAACACTCTCTTGACAAGTAACATAGCACAGTATTAGATGCTAACCTCTTCTAATTAGTAAACGGCGGACATAGTCAACTGCCTGCGGCAAAACCAATTCGTAAGTTATAATATTCTATAGATTAACCGCATTAACTCTACAGTTTATTATCATTACTTTAACAGCCAAAATTATTTGATATTTCAAATAAATAACTTGTACTGAGATATTGCGTATTACTTTGTTTGTAGCCAATGCATATGTCGAGCTATGGGTAGATAACAGTCGTCATCAGAGGTCAGATTTTGAACGCACTCTAAGACCAAAGTGGGAAAAAAGTTTTCTCTTCCGTCTCAAAGCGCTACCTCAAACGCTTAATATCGCCGTTTTGGATCATAACAAGGCTCCTGGAAAAAATACTGTATGTACAATAATTAATAAATATAATAACTCTAATTTAATTAATACCCCCTAACAAATACTATTATATTACTTATCAGCTATTTACATTCAAAATGCCGTTGAACGACCTGGGTGACTTTGATTCTAGGGAGGAATCTGTGATAGATACGGGTGGAGTTACTGTCCTCGACTTCATAGTGGTTACGAAGACTTCGACTATTTGACAGCTGTTTTATGAGTAGTATAAATTTTTATGCTTAACTTTCAATGTTTTACGAGTAGAACTTAGTAAATACTGAAGTAAAGACAGCAACGTTGTTGGTCATGCGTGGAATAAAAATTTTCCGTAGTTTCTATCGTCTAATAAATTTCACAGTCTTTCGTTGTTCGGCATAGCTGATATTTTAACTGGCCAAATTTAGCAGTATATTAATAATCGTTTACACCATTGGATATCGCGTCACATATTACAATTTCTTACAACCCCATCCACAAATTTCCAGGCTCTGTATATACGCCAAGTACAGTCAAACCTGTTTATACCGGACGTGTATATACCGGAATCTCTTTATATCGGACAAATTCTTGTGCACCGTTCGTTCCATATAAAAATTCTTTGTTTATAACGGAAATCTCTTATAAAACTCCATATACCGCATCCGGAAGAATTTTAAAGGATCGGCTAGTGCAAATTACTAATAAAAAAATTTCTTTATACCGGAAAGAACACGTGATACGGCGTATTTACGATATGAGTTCATTATATTTCTGTCGCTATATCTCTTGCTTTATTTTATAAAATGGTAATAAAAAGACGTAAAGATCAACCTTTATCTGATAAATCAAAACGGAGCCGAATTTCTTTAACATCTTTGCAGAAACGAGAGATATGTGTCGTTAAATGTGAATATCCGCATCTCACGCTAACAGACCTCGCAACACGATTAAATGTGGAATTAGTACTGTTGGTGATATACTTAAAGAAAAAGAACGTTGGTTGGCAGTTCAGGATGACAGTCCAGATGCCACTGTCAAAAAATATCGCCCACCCAAATGGCCAAGACTAGAAGAAGCAATAACCATTTGGATCGAACGCATCTTCCTTGGTAACCAGGACATTGACGGCGCGGCATTACTTAATAAAGCGGATAAATTTGCATCGTCACTTGGAATAACAGATTTTAAGGCGTCTGAAGGATGGCTCGCTGGTTTTAAACTAAGACATGGAATAAAATCATACCTTAAGCATGGTGAAGTGTTAAGTGCCCCGTCACAGCAAGAGATTGACACTGAACGTTTAAATCTCAATGAAGTTTTGAAGAATTGGGAACTATATAACATTTTTAATTGTGACGAAACCGCACTGTATTGGGCGCGAGAGCCAAATCGAGTCTTATCTCGGTCTCAAATTAGTGGAAGAAAAAAATCAAAAGCTCGTATCACGGTCCTTTTAACCATGAATGCTACTGGTACTGAGAAATTACCACCGCTAATAATCAATAATGCCAAGACACCACGACCTTTGAAGGGGATAAACATCAACAATCTTCCAGTCGATTATTACTGGAATAAGACAGCATGGATGCAGGTTGGTTATTTACACTATTTATGGATAACATTACACTATCCATACTAAGAATTTAATTCTCAATTCGTAGGATTCAATTTATGTTGATTGGCTTACTAAATTCGATGCTCAACTACGTCGACAAAATCGACAAATAATCTTACTCATGGACAACGCAACCTCACACAAGAAAATTGACAGTCTTACGAACATAGTCTTACATTTCCTACTCCCTCGAACAACATATGTGTTACAGCCTTGCGATGCAGGCATAATTTCTGCTTTCAAATCTCACTACAGGCGTATGTTCATTCAGAATAGGGTAGATGCATATGACGCATCAATGGATAATAATACTGAATCCATTCTGTTTACTATTAAAGATGCAATATATATGGTAGCCAATGCTTGGGACGGGGTTATAGTTAGTCAACAGGTTATTGTAAATTGTTGGAAAAAAACTAGAATTTTACCTCTTTCAAATGAAATTGAAGAGACAGAGCGAGTTTCTGAAGAAGAGCAGATTGATGACTTTGTATCTATGTGTTACGGTCGGCAATTGTTTGGTTGGGAAAGCCAATTAAATCTTTAATGTAGGCGTGTTCACCGACCAGGGAGTTGGTAATTTTAGACTCAGCGGTTCACTGCCCT
>CAJVPJ010000412.1:0-25712 GCA_910592205.1 Paraglomus occultum | reverse complement strand
TGAAACGCGAAAGTTTGTCTTGCTCATTCTCTGATTGGATATTATCAAACACCATCAAAAATTTTGCAGACACATGACTGCAAGTGGATGATATCGCAAGGACTTTTATTCACAATGAGATGCTTGCTAGAGATCATTTTTTATCTATCTATAGTACATGTAGAGGAGAATAAAAGCCTATGAGACGGGTTTATTGGGAGGGAGGGGAAATGTATCTGTTTTTTGCGGTGTTAATGAGTGACTGTATTTTGTTAGGGGGAGATGAAATTATAACACAAAATTTAATTTAAGTTGCGTGTCTACAAAGTTTGATCGGTGAAATGAGCACCGACCGAACTAACATCAATTAATAGACGCAAGTCATCGTTCTAATATGCACATGATACATCAGTTCCAGATGAATAGATTAATTTCTATCACTCAAGCCTATTTTTACTACAGAAAGAGGCCACAGAATAACGCTTGTAATTTACTACTTAAATATTATATATTGCGTGCAAATTTTTAAAGTCAAGTAACATTGATTATTTACTTACCATAACGTTTTTGAAAGAGTTATCACACGTTTTACTGTCTCGAGTCACTTGGCCGAATTTTTGCTGTACAGTATATTAACAAATGGCTTTTGGGGAAAGCTTCTCGTTAAAACGCCGGACTATTTACCATACCCTTCAGAACCGCGGGGATTGGTATGGACGACACAACCTGTTGCGCAAAACGTGGAATTTGCAAGTTGAGTTTTAATTATGTTATATGTAACGATTCAATAGAATTTTGATAACATCTTCTGTACAAGCAACCACACTGTAATATGTTATTCATAAATTTGTAAGTTAAAAATTTTCAAGCAAAACTTTATTAACAAATTGACACAATTACATTGTTGGTTTTATAATTTACAGGTCGTATGCATATATATAATAATTATAAACATACCCCTGCATTATACAAGGAATACTAAACCTAGTTTTTATTAACGTTAACACCAATATATTGCTAGCGAAAGAATTTCTAGTGACAATTAATATGAACAATATGTTACAGTCACTAATTCATCAATTCATCCTGATCAAGCATATTTGTCAATCTAACAATAAAGCACTATTTTTAATATCACTTTACTTATCGGGTTAGAACAAAAAAAATTAATATTACTTTATAACGTTATACTATTACAATATAAAACAATAGAATAAATAAAATAAAATAAAATAAAGTAAAGTAAAAAAAATAAAATAATCGCATTATCTTTTACCCAAATAGAAACTCATTGAACTGCTCCATGCTACGTGTATGCAAGTAGCTTTTTCTGCGCGTTTGAAAAACCAATGAGAAGTATTCGCCTTTTCTTATCCGATTCGGCGTCCCAAATAACAGGCGCAGTAGTTACACGTTCATTTACAATTTTCTTTGTTACAGTCAGGAGTTTGTTCTATAGAACAATTGTATCTCATTTCTTTGTGGCTGCGTTATCATTGCCGAACATACGTAAAAAAATAGAAAAGGTTATTGTTAT
Organism: Paraglomus occultum; assembly: GCA_910592205.1. Classification (NCBI taxonomy): domain Eukaryota; kingdom Fungi; phylum Glomeromycota; class Glomeromycetes; order Paraglomerales; family Paraglomeraceae; genus Paraglomus; species Paraglomus occultum. The sequence goes on along the minus strand of CAJVPJ010000412.1, from coordinate 24,196 downwards.
TACAGTATATATATTTTGTTCTTTATTAATTACGCAATGATAGGGTGCGTAATTCGTGCTACATCACGCGCCATCTTGTAGCCTAGTTTTTTTTTGCACAAATAAAAATCGTCTAACAATCTATTTCGAACATTTATAAAGCATCACGTCACCTTTGACAAGAAAATGTTCTCAATAGACGATACTAAAATAGTTGTACATTCAGTAATCTTAGATGTGAAGACAATCGTACAGAAAAGTCGGTGACGACAACCAGCATTATTATTGTAGCAATTAACAATTAAGACTCAACAATAAGAAGGCTTTCCTTGTATAATCAACTATAGGCTGCACAAGTTAACTCAACGTTAGAACTGTGTTTCGATAAGTATGTTAGTATCCTACCTAACTCTCTTATATTGCGTCATTCTCACAAATTCGACTTTATTGAGTATCATAATTCATTTTATCACGGAGCCATTTACTTGCCCGACAGTCATTTGCCCGGCCCCGACAGTTCATTTGCCCGACAAATATTTACGAGCATTATTTCAAAGTTATCCTTTTGGGGGTAGTTTATTGTCGGGCAAACATTTGTCGGGCAAATGATTGTCGGGCAAATGATTGTCGGGAAAGGGTAAACGAACCGGACCCATCTTGGAATTCGCTATATAGTTCCATAATTATCACATATCCAGAAAACGTTTTCTTCAACTACTCAAGCTATTTGTTATTACATAGCATTAGACTGCAAACTTTACCTGTTGTTCGAGAGTGACAAGCTCGTTATTGATTAATTCGATCATTACATCGTCAGAGACAAACGCTAATCATTAATTTTTATGTTAATTAGTTACAAATGCACAATTACCTTTTCCCTCAGGGTTTTCTGGCGTAGCGAAAATACTCTTCTTGTTGATCGGCGGTTGCACTAACGTTATCTGGACTAAAACGTATGGCAAAATGAACAGATGCAACTTCTATTTAGCAAGTCAAATTTCGTAATTTTTGTAAAGAGCAGTTTGGGAAGACAGCTGTTAGGAGGACGAATAAATGGCTTGAGCAAAGTCATAAAGAGCGTAAACGTCTATTTCATTATAATAATTGTTGATTACTTTTATACAGTTCTCTTGTCAGTCCGCTTAATAAATGACTTCATTCAGAGGATAACTTAGTCATTTCGTAGATGACCATTTACCCTAATAATGATTGAATACTAACAATTTTATTTCATAGTATTCATTCACCGAGCATGCAAATAACTTTCACGATGGTCAATTCGTTGAAATCGTTTGCTGGTGGGACGCTTTCAGCGGCAATTCATTTGCAACAATTTGATTCAATGCCGACATATAAGCAATCAAACAGTCATTTACCGGTGGCAGCCGGTAACTATAGTGATCAAGCATCTCTTAGTCCTTTCTTTGTCCCTTTAGAAAACGGCGCTTCATAATGGGTATCCATTTGTTCAGGCACTGTGGTGTAAATTTGATTACGCCATTGTACGCCACACATGGTGGCCTCTCGCATGGTGTCGTACCTATTGGTTAACTTGCAATCACAGGTATTAGTTTTGCGGATGACAGAACGTACATGATTTAAATGAATAATACGTTATCTAATGACGAAAACTTCAGATAAATATATGGGTTATATAGGTGAATTCTCCAGGTACTATTAATGTGCGCCTCTTTTAAAATGTCGATCACGAATTTTCCATTGTGGCATTGCATAAGTTGTGTAACAATAATGTGTAAGTTGAATGGACGCGAGTGCATGGCGGCTAACGCACAATCTCATGTCTTTGCAAGAAGACAGTCAGCTTTAATGCAGGAACGCCCTTTAGTGTTTAACCATAGGTCTTATGATAAAGAAATGCAAACTTTATTGCGAGGAGACAACGAGTTTGGGAACCCACTATTATATATTAACTAAAGAAAACATATCGAGGCTACATTGGAATTGTCATATTAATTGTTTTTTTATAAAATAATCCCTGACGCTTACAATTACCTATTATACGTTTGGAGCCCTGGCAAAAACAATTCTTACTGGTGTTGGAAAACCTGGTTGCTATTTAAAACGTTACTCGACTAAAATTTCAAACTGTCCTGGTAACGGAAGAAGGGTATTAATGTTACTAAAGTTTTCACAGTATAAAAATTATGATGACTAATAATTTGCTTTCTCGGTATTGCTCCTCAAAGTTGCCTCGGCTTGCTCAACTCCATTTGTGCATAACTTTTGAGCGTCACGTATCATATGTATAAAGTTACCATAATGTTTCGAATAACAACACTTCCAAAAAACATGCCAAATATTGACAAATATACAAATTCATTGATTGGTTCACTGTTTTCAGAAGGTTATGAATATTATATACAATTAATTGGTTTGCAATATATCAACAAATTTGTATGTAAAAGATCGGATGCTCCGGTTTAATTCCTATGCGTGATTTATGATCACGGGTTGCACTGCGTGTATACAATCACTTACCCTGTTTTCAATTATATTGTACAATTATTCAATTTTTTCCTAATACCGGATTGTTTAGAAAAGCAAGCCAAACTATAACTTAAATATTTACTTATTGTTCCAATACGATTGTTGCTACCTTTACGCCTCTGTGTTGCTTCCCAGTTTTGGAAAAACGTGTCAAATAGTATATAACATTATATACGCTTAATTATTAAACAATATCCGGCAATTTTGCCATTTTTCTATTCATATAATTAAAACTATACGCATATAATATAAATATTAAACTTAATTTTTTTTACATGCAACAACGCAACTATCATACTGCGTTCCTAAACTTTGTTAAACAAACGGGAAAAAAAAGTATTTTTAGTTAGTGCCTGAAATAAGTTTTTCCAACAAAGCATCGAATAATTATAAGACGTTTGAAAAATTTTCCTTTTTTAAATTTGGTTGTCTGTTCTATTAGTATTAGCACATTTATAAAATTATTTATATTAATTAAGTTTTCAACATTGCAACATTGCCTATATTTTGACAGAGTAATTTCTAATCTATAAATTAAGTGTTTGATAGTGCTATTAAGTATTATGTTGTTACACAATAATAATGTAGTTTTGTCAAATTTATTTATATTGTATTTATTTAAAAAATATTGCTTTTCTTCATTACAGTGGTTGTGTACGTTAATTGAATAATCTTCTTTTTTTTTTGCAAAAGTCCGATGCGCTATGTACATCTCGTAACAGTATTAATGATTGTTTCATGCAAAATATATTTAGAATTACAGTCGTACCCCTTTATAGTCACCCTCTCTATAAGCATATCGTATAAAAACCTCTTTATTAGCACACCATGTTTGAGAACCAATTACTATAAAACTTATAGGAATAACCTCTGTACAGTCACAACCTCTTTATAAGCACATTTTCAACAAAAGTTGCACTGTTCCCGACTGTGTGATTATGGGGGGTACGACTGTACTTCAAAGGTGATGTGTTACAGATTCAAACGCCTTTCCAAACAGTGGATCGTTCCATTAATGCATTGAGCAGTTGTTAAAACTTGCTTATGTTATTCGAAAAACTCTACATTTGTATTTGCCGCTACTTGTATTTATTCAACTTGCAGCAATATGGGTCGATTGTTTCTTCTAATACGCGCAAGCCAATGCGATGAGATGCATAACGCACAACAGCTTACGTATCAGTGGTGTATTTCAAGAAAAAATATGCCTGCCTATAGTTACAATAATATGTCTTGCACGTATATGTGTTTTGTATCGATAGAGGGGTTGTTTCGAAGCGTAATTCTGACGACACAACTTGCATTAAATATAAAAAAGAGCGCTCAACAAACTAATTATATGTGAATGAAAATTGTTGTGAAACAAATAAATCAACCCCATTTATATAAATAACCATTATCGATGACTTAATTATACATACTTTCTCGGAAGACTTGCATATCCTCGAGTTCATACGTTCGTCTACTACGATCGGTTAACGCAATCTATTTATATTCCCAGATATCACATCCTGATCGCACTTTGTGTGTAACTCTATTTCCATGTAATGTTTATATATAATGGCAATCTCCGCCAAGCTCACCATCTAACAGCCATGTCAACGTTGATCAAACAACGTACACGCAAGTCGAAGACTACACCTGCGAATTTTGATTTTACCGGGAAGAACGCAGTCATGGTTGTTGATAAAAAGTCAACTAGAACAAAAAGATCGGCGAAAAAAGACTGTTCGAAGTGCAAAAGAATGCTGCCGATAACGGACCGTTTGGAAAATTCTATTGACATTTTGGAAAGTCTGTCAGAAGAGTTAATCCGCACCGAAGACTGCATTAAAAACGACATGCGTTTTGTTGCAAAGGATGGTATTAATCAAGAAAAATTAGCGGCTATGGTAAGATTTACTTATCTGTTGTGATAAAAACTTTAAAATATCAAGACAACTAATATGCGTTTTATATCAGTCGACTAGTGAGTTATCTAATTATGCCAGATTTATCGCCCTCCAACTGCAACTGCAAACTGTGCCGTCATAAGTAAATATGCTGGTGGCATATAAATTTATTTATGTCTTTAATAAGATAGATATCTATGTAAAATAAGTTAAATATGTTTCTCACGTAATGAATTATCGCTAAGAGTAATAAAATAATCAATAATTATTATTCACACTGACAATATTTTTGTGGTAACAAGGAGTCGTGGTAAGGATCCATGGAGAAAGCTATCATTTGTTATATCTATTCCTTATTTCGACATTATTCATTGTATGAACAAAAATAACCCATGATTTTGATTTAAATCGGAAAAGACTCACTCACTGCCGATGGAGAACACTTTGTTGTTGTACTTCAGTTCTTTTTAAGTAAGTTTTTGAATAAGACTTGTTACAGACATATTATAGAATATTATTTTCCAAAGATTCTATCACATGTGAGTATTATTATAAAAAAGCACTAATATGAAAACGTCTATACTGAGAACGAAATAAAGAAGCTTTGTTTATAGTAAGGGGTGGGAAGGTCCCGTCCGCAGCAAATTCAGCGCCTCAGTTGATTTGTAATATTGGTGCTGCAAGTTTAATAGCTTGGCAATAAAACTTATACACCACATCATCATTTGTTTATTGCCTTGTTTCAAACAGCGTTATTAAGAGAATTACTAATTAAGCTGACAAATTTGGGTGCGATTTATTTGTATGTTAGCAATGCATTAGCAGAAAAGTCTCCTGTGAATGAGGAGGAAAGAATCTGGCACGGCCGTTTTTTAATTGAGTGTGTGAAGAGAGAATGTTAACAGTTTCTGCAGCAGAGTAAAGTTTACCCACACCGACAAAAACTACCAAAAAGAATAACTTCGGTGAAATTTTGTCGGTGACATGAATGCCTCCCACAAATTCGATAAGTCGAGCCTCCTTACGGCATACATGCCAGACCGTTGTAAACAAAATCTTATACTTGGCCGTTTGGTGCAGAAATTGATCCGTTATAAAGCGTTTATGCAGGTCCGACACAAGCAGGGTTGACTACTCTCCAGTGCGTCTTTGGGAGTTGAGACTGTTTATACTGCGCATCTACTTTGTCTATGTATTATGCCTAATGTCAAGATCCTAATACATCACGACTAGCATTCCAGCTAAAAAGAAGATACTCACAGACTTATTGTAAAGAAAATTTCTATTTGCAAAACACGACAATGCACAATTATATTAATGGAGCTTAACTCGCAATGGTTTTAATACTCAATACAGTGACACCCTATAAGTGCAACCTCCATAAGTGCAAAACCTCCCTAAATGCAAGCTTTTTCTCGGTCCCAAGCATGGGACCTAGTAACTAAATGCAACCTCTATTTTCTGCAATTGCAATAGATTTGCGAGTCCCGTCTATATGGATATCTCTCTCTAAATGCAAATCACGTGGTTTATCCGTATATGCCGTGTAACAATTAACACAATGTTAGAATTACATATCATGAGTGAATTGTTTTCAGGTCGTGTTTCATTCTACAAGAATAATAAGTTTGAAATCAACAATTATATTTCCGCAACATAGTATTGTTTATAGTATATTCACTTCTTTTGTCTCAGCTCACAATAACTCTGTAAATATTGTCAGATTGTAAATTCAATGAAACAAAGCAGCTTAACGCAATTTTTAGCTAATAATAATTAATAAACAACATTTAAGGTAAATTGAAAATCTTTCCTTTAAAGGAAACTTCTATATTGAATTTGCAAACAATTACCTGACAAGCAACTTGCATTTGTATATTAATATGCAATTTTGTTAGAAATCAGAGTGTTTGAAAAAAATAGGACACTACTGAATACAATAAAAGCAGATGCAGAAGTATAATAGTCAAAACTCATGTGAAGAAGATTTACTAATAAAACATCTGCTGTGACAGAGAGATCTGGAAAATAGCAGAGCTGCTGTATATGCTGACAGCCATGTAATAGTAATTTTAAGGAAAAACTTGACTATATCTAATAACGAGACTTACTATATAACTTTATTATATCAAGGGAAATTTTAATAATGGTTTGTATCGGAGGAATTCTTGATTATAATGCGAAATTTACTGTATCGAAACTTTACTATATCGAGGTTTGACTGTAACTACTTTAACAACAAACGCGAAAGCTTACATCCACGTATTTAGTATTGTAACATACCCACAGGGATTAATTTTCGATTGACTAAGATCACGTTTAAGTTTATTTCTCATCTTTTCTCATCCGAATTGAAAGAAAATTTGAACATATATATTTCAAAACATTCTAAACACATTTTGTTAGCGCCGTATTTGAGATTAACGTAACTGATTCGACTTTACAAATGATCGAAAGTAGAAGATAAAATCGGCGAAACTGTTAGATTTCAATCATTTGGTTAACAGAGACAATAAACACAAGTTATAAAACCACAAATTTTGTGTTACCCGGTTATTTTTTGGAGGGCAGAAATTGACGGTCTGCAAAGCAGATGTGTTATTATAATGAATTTTCAATTCAATTAATTTATTACCTACCGCCAACATAATTTACACCAGTATATGTGATAATAAAATTACAAGTATTTGGTTATATACAAAATATCCAAAAAAGAAAAATAGTAGCAAAAAGCCTGATTCAGATACGAGATGTTCGAAAAATGTCATATAGTTACAATGAAACATAATATTAAATAGTGAGCCTAAAGCCTGAATTACCTATCCCAATGCACAATCCTACCCATCTCCCAGCAATCTAAATTCAACTCCATCAACTTTCACTCTATCCTCTCCATTCCTCTTTCGCGTCGGTTTCTTTTCTTTCTCCCTTTCCTTTTCCTTCTCCTTATCTCTGTCCTTTTCTTTTTCTTCCTTCTCCTCTCCCCCGCGACCGTCCCCATTTCCAACAACAACGCTGTTCTCGCCTACAGATATTGCACCAGATTCAAGCTCAATTGCCACTCGCCGTTTAAGGCGCCTGATTGTACTCCTTTTAAGTCTTATTTTAAACGCCGCTTCGAGCAAAATATCTGGTGTAAGCATTTCAGGCGGAATATGCAGAAGGAAGTCTAGGATTTCTGAACTGGTGGGACATTTCTTAAGAATGTGTTCTCTAGTACAGTCCAAAATTGCTAGACCAACTCGGAAGAAAAGTTTCACGCCTTGTAAATCGTAAAATGTGGTGAATAAAATTTGGTCGAAATACGGCTACTACGTGATGAAAATCAAAGCATGTCTACCTTCGAAATAAAATATATCCCAGACACGTAAGACTGATGCCCATGGAAGCGACATAGTAAACAGAGTCATAAACCATTGCGTTATGTACATTATTGGAAGAACACGATTGTCGCTCTATAAAAGATTCTAACGATCAGACATGCATCTTATTAAACAACTGCTTAAATAGTTAACTCACCAGATGCTGAGCCAATTTAGGGTCATGTTCAACAAGAAGAACGTCGAAAACAAAAGAATCAACTTTCAGCTCCATCAAATCGGGCGTATAATACCCGTTCATATACTCTTCGATAGTAACGACTAGCAACCAAAACGTATCCTCAGCGGGCATCTGCATAAGCATCATCCCGACAAGTCTGCCCATTCCTTGACAATAACCGACTTTTTGATTGTAGTGAGCGTATGCTTTGAGAACATCGTGAAGGTCAGACTGACCAGAGCCTGTACCCTCGCGAAATTGAATATGGTCAGGATAGCAGCGGTGGATATCTCTTTCTATTACGTCATATATTGGAAGCCTGTCTCTCTTGCGGAGGACCTTGAAGGGACGAAAATAACAATTTAGCGCCTCAATGATAGCAACACATTATTTGCTTTCACGACTGGTTTTGTTACACTTACATCATAAACTTTAGGCTTCCTATTTTTGTCAGCGTTAGCCATGAATCGCCATGCTTTACCACGAACTGATTCGGGAATTCCAAGCCTAACTAGCTTCTTAATCCTTCTCGAATCTCGTGCGGTTGATGAATCCATACTTCCCAATACCGCAACCCATTTCGTTTCTCTTTCTCTATATTGTCTAACATTTCTCGTACCTTTATCCTCAGAACCCGGTGCTTGAATACTAGTAGAAGAAAAACATGATGAATACAATAAAGAATTAGCGGCGCAAGAGTAGTAACAGTCAGTATAATAAGAGAACATATTATTGACCTCAATAAAACAAGCCAGAACACGAACAAGATAACTTACATTCTCTTAATAGGATCGACTCCATCGGGAATGTTCTCCAATAAGACATCATGAACGAATCCGTAATTGTCCACAGTCAAAACTTCTTCTTTCTTCTGAATTGTCTTGCCGGAACCATTCGCACTTAGAGAATTATTCGAGTTATCTGTCATATTAGCTAAACTACTCTTTTGCAACTCAGCATTATCGGGAAGCTTCGTACTCGATGTATTTTGATCTTTCTGTACAGGCATAGAGTCTTTTCTCTCTGGACGAGAAACAGAAGCTGCGATCTTGTTGTCGCTCTTGTCTCCTCCATTATTACCACCAGCATTTACTCTTCTATTACCATCTTCTGACTCACTTTTAGTATTATCCAAATCAATCTTAATCTCAGGAAGAACATCTTTCCTAACAGACTCATCTGTTCGCACAACTTGGTCGGTTTTATTCTCATTCGTTTCTTTTTTCATTCCATTAAAGACGTTCTCTGTCTCATTGTCATCGTCAACATGATCAATAATTAAAAGTGGTATCTTCATGTTACTTAATGTTGTTGGTTGGATACTATTAGGTCGGCTGCGATACGCAATAAGAGAACTTTCTATATCGTCTTCACCTTCTTCATCAGTGTCGCCGTCGTCTGCGGACAGGACGATTCGAGACATTCGTTTCGCTGGCGAAGGTGACGGAGAACGTGAGGATGCTGGAGAGCGGGAGGAAGATGGGGAGGGAGGTGGGGATGGAGATCGTAATGGCTGGACTTTGGAAGTGTGTGACGGCAAAGTTGTGACAGATGAAGGTGACGGTTGAGCTTGAGGCTGAGGCTGAGCTGAAGCTGACGACAGCTCGGCTTGCACCTGGGACTGTGTTGATGGCAGAGACATTCCTCTTTGTTGTTCTTCTTGTTCTTCTTCCTCTTGTTCCTCGTCTTCATTTTCTTGCAGTCGCGTCAGTTCATATTTTTGTTGCAGTTGTTGTTTCTGCTGTTGCAGTTGTTGTTTCTGCTGTTGTAGTCGTTGTTTTTGCTGCTGCAGTTGCTGCTGTTGTTGCAATTGTTGCTGTTGCAATTGTTGTTTTGCCTGCTGCAGTTCTTTCTTTTGTTGCAACAGTAGTTGTTGTTGTTGTAACCGCTGCTTCTCTTGCAACCTTTGCTGTTCTTGTTGTTGCTGTAGTTGTTGTTCTTGTAGGAGCTGCTGCTGTTTTTGTTGTTCTTGTTTTTGTTGTAGCTGCTGCTGCTGCTGCTGTTTTTGTAGCTGCTGTTGCTGTAGTTGTTGTTGCTGTAGCTGTTGTTGCTGTAGCTGCTGTTGCTGTAGCTGTTGTTGCTGTAGCCGCTGTTGCTGTTGTAGCTGTTGCTCAAGCTGCTGCTGTTGTAGCTGTTGCTCAAGCTGCTGCTGTTGTAGCTGTTGCTCAAGCTGCTGCTGCTGTAGCTGTTGTTGCTGTTGTTGCTGCCAGGCAAGTTGCTGCTGCAAGTATTGCTGCTGTTGGAAATGCTGTTCTTTGTGAAGATAGGAAGGACGAGATGGTGGGAGTTGTGATGCTTGAGGTGGGCGCATCTGTTGTACATGGCCAAATCGATTTGGAACTTGAACTTGTCTTTGAATTTGTTGCTGCGGAACAGGGTTTGAATGATAATACTGTGGGATCGAATTCGGTTTCCTTTGCATGTAACCTTGTCCTTGGATTGATCCTAACAATTGTTGTTGCACTGTTCTATCTTGATGTATTCCTCCACCGTCGACGAAATGTTTACGGTCATCGAATATCATGTTATTGTTCTCAACTTTGCCTACGGAGTAATAATCATCTCCCAGCGTCGGTGTCGGCGTTGAGGGTGTGGAATTTAAACGTCTAGGTGGAACAATTGTTCCAGAACCTTGCATCTGTGGAGCGGAGTTCTTCCGCCATGGACCGGATTGGTGTTGCTGATTGTGAAGCAAGTGAGAAGAAGGACCGGAATAAGGCATAGAAGCATAATTATTTTCGATAGGGCGAACGCCAGGATGAGGGCTTGTAAAGGGTTGATTAAAATTATATGATCGAACTCCACCAAATGGTAGTTGGCCGTTTTTATTGAGTGCTGGCTCATATCCATTAATCATATCCCGAGTAGCATCTTGGGGCTTGACATTATGGCCTTGTGAATGCCAAGTCGGTGATGAGATTGGACTGCTTTGGAGTGAAGTTGGAGGGGATGTTTGGTATTGTTGTAGTTCTGTTGAAGAAGGCGGGGACCCTGAATTTCCTGATACTGGCGCAGTGTTCTGCCGTCTTGGACCATTAGCATATCCTATAACATTGCTGTTTACGTTCGTACCCACGTTATTCACGACCCCGTTTTCGACAACCATTGGCGTTCTCTGCATCTTGTCTCTATTATTATAACCTTGCTCATGCTGTCTTTCCACTACCCCAATCTGCTCTTTCTCAGTATCCAGTGACAGAGATGGGCCCGTATGGTTAGATATTGGTGATGTTGAAGTTTTCATGACGGGATTAATCACGGGAGATCTTTGTGGAGATGATGGGTGGGAGCCCTGCCGGGAATTTGGGGAGACTGCTAGAGATTGTACTTGGTTGGAATTTTTTGAGTATTGCGTTGGTAATCGTATTATATTGTTGTCTTGCATTTTCTCTGGGCTTCTCCCCATAGTGTACTGCGCCTGTTCCTGCGCTGCTATTACATTAGTATTAAGATCGGTTGTAATTTTAGGAAGAGTAGTTGGTGGTTCTGGGAATCCCAATGGCATTAGTCCTCCCTTATAGATATCATCAAACGTTGGTATAGTCGGCGAATGTACTGGGGTGGTAGAAGTTGATATCGGCGGAAGAAAGTCTGGCGACGTTAATGATGCTGTTAACTGGTTCGGCGTAATATATTGTGATAACATGACTGTTGGAGTTTGTACCGGCGTCGTAGTTACCGATGAAAGGAGGGGCGGTGAAGGCGACTTTATTCTCGCATTACTAGACGTAAGCATGTCGTTATTTACATCTATGATTGATGCGACGGAAACTGATGGGACAATTGTCGAGTTCGAGACAATGACATCGGATGGGTTATTAACAATTTTAGGAGGCGCCGTACTCTTTATCGGGCTAGTGAAAACGACGTTTTTTGCCGAAAAGAGACCGATCACGTCTTCACAATATCCCTAAAAGAAGAGGTCTCGGTTAATTAAAGAGGACAACATACTTCTTGCTCGTTCCTGCTGTACGAATGCTTACCAGAAACCGATCATCTTTGATGTGTTTCAATACGACGACTCTGTCATCTTTAAAGAACATTAAATCATCTTCAGTCTCTGCTTCTGTATCGATCTTGGCAATCGCTACTCCAATGCCACCTGAATACGGGAAACATGAACATTATTAATAAATTCCTTAATTTTACAATGAAAAATTACAATATGTCGATACAATTGAATACTGATCGATTCTCAACGACTTCCGTTATCTATAATTCACTCTTATTTATTATACTCACCTTCTCTCGCGAATGCCTCTAATTTTTGTAATTCTTCTGGTGATTTTATTAGCATTTCTAATAATCAGGAAGATACCACATTATTAACTAGTAGATGAGTTGCTATAGAAACGGCTGTTATAAAAACGCGAATAGTTTGACGCAGGTTAAATATTTGGTTTATGAGCTGCGCGTTTACGAATATTAATAAAGTTGTAGATTGCGATTGCAAGCGTTGTAGAATAAGTATGTGAATAGTAAATAAAAGTCGGATATTAGGGTAACGAGTAAGTTTGATAGTCTATGTGTTATTTAGTCATTCCGGGTGGACTCTTATATTAATTAATACCAATATCCCTTATGGGTATTCTTGGCTGAATCAAGAAGACAAAAACCAAACGAGAATTACCGAATTTTGAATACTTTTGTTGTTTATATTCAGAAAATTATTTTAGAATTCCCCGATTGACTACTTACATATTCAAAGTGACACACGAATATTCCAGGTGACCAAACAGCCGAAATGCCACAAAATATTTCACGGGCGTCAAAAACGGTAAGTTGGACCTACCACAATAATTAATAATAGCTTGCACTTGATTTACATATACAAATTAAAATTGTCTAATTCCGCTCTAGAACGGTTATGTCGTCAAATGCCAAGAGATTCCAAAGTGTTGGGACAGCAAATTAAAAACTGATCAGCTTTTAAGGTAATAAATATAACGAAAATCATTTATATCGACTTTTCATTATTTTCATTTACACTCTTGCTTTTTTTGACAAGCGGCAGGACTGCTTTGTATTGTCTTTCCAAACCCCTATTGCTAATTTAGTATTTAAATTTTGGGGTATATGCAGTGCTGGCGTATTAGTATTTGCTTTTGGGACATAAGTCTAATGCGATGAATACCACTAAATTAATAGAATGCGCTCCACAAATATTAACAGAACAGTAGTTAGCAATAAATTAGATTACTTGTACTACTATAACGGGAATATTAATACGGGGCACCTGACACAGTGAGCAGTATTTGAAGATTGTCGTTTGTTGCCGACCAACTCCATATAGCAATAAGGTGTCTTTTTCATTAGGTACAAGACGGCGGCTTAATTACCCTAAAAATTCGTATGATTTTTCGAAAGAATTAATAGCTCCAAAATTTAATGTTAAATCCATTATGATTAATTTCTTTCTTGTTATTGTTGAAGAACATAGGATCAAATGTTCGGGATAGCTGTTACTACGTTACGGGAAAAAAAAAGATATCCAATATGCCGTCCAACTATGGGTACATTATGCAAGCTCGTTAAGATAATAATAATCCTAATTTTTACTCACCTTTTGTCACTGACACACGCCTTGTTGGATTTATTTTACATATCAGGTCTCAATACAAAATATCGTCGTCGGTATTCACCTGCTACGCTCTTAATAAGTTCTGGGTGCCATCATGTTATAAGAACGCAAGCTACGATCTCTTTAAATAAAAATTCATAAATCCGTAAACCACAATCGAAAGGTTAATTGCATCTTTAATAATGAGATGAGAAATTTAATTCGTCAATAAATATTACTAATGGCAAAATGGTTTTTGGATTAGTATTGTTATGAATCCGTTTATATTTATACATTTTAATATTATGCTGTGCGTGAATGGTATGTAGATGGATAGAAGGACTGGTGAGAAGAACATTTGGTTTCTGAAACAATCCGGAAGTCAATGATAATGGCACAAAATGAACAGAAATAATGAATTGAATAAAGTATTAAGTATCGAATCCGTACCAATAGAGCACGTCAGAAATTTAAAGTTAGTGTTTAGAGCTGCTGTGAAAATCAAATGTCCGAATTATTGCACAAAAGAAGTTTATTACGTGAGAGTAAAATATTTGTTAGAAACAATTTTCATTTAAACGATCTTGTTTGAAGACGACTATTAAAAATGAACTAGCTAATAAATTGAAAACATGTCCTGTAAAATACCAACCTCGCAAATAAGTGTTTCGGTGTCCAAATGCAATTAATTCTGTAACTGTACTAACAAGTTCCAGATTCTAATGTTTGCAGGTTGAGTCGCCCAAAAAAGTTTCCTTATACGCGCTATTACAGTATTATTATTGGAGACTCGGAAACCATCGAGTTACCGTTTTTAAGCAGACAACCATTGCATTAACAGATAGAAAGTTCGTAGAGAGTGCTAAGCATGTATTAATAATATTATATTAAATAAAGTAAAACAGGAGTTACGAATGATGTATGAGAAAGGCGGTTTCCTGGTGTACGGCTTCACCCGAGTATCACAACGTTTCCAAATCTGCGGACGGTCTGTGTCTTATATATCAAAAGCAATTTTTAAATACCAACAACTGACTAGCTTAGACCCAGGCACTAATTAAAGTAGAATATCTGTTCCATTTCAAAGCAAATTATGACAACTGATTCTGATTGGGTTTTGTTTATTTATTGACTATCGAATTATCGTATGTAGAAATAATTGCCCGCAAACCTACGTTGCTTAGACCGTTACAATAACCCCACTACTTACACGTGGTTCATAAATGATGCCTGAAACACAGCATACACGTAACTGCAGCGTGGTGGGTTTTTATTTTCCTCCAGGATCTCAATTTCACATGGTCTGCATAGTTTGATCAAATTTATGCCTTTATCTGCAATGTAATAGGCCCAAGCACACATTGGGATACGACACGCTTACCAAAAATGCTACCTACCCAATTAAATAACAACTCGTCATATTACTCACGATGATTGAAAACCCAACAACTCGGTTCTCCGAAATTGATTCTTGTTTGTCAAAGCGAAAGAGGGAAAATATGGCAAATCTTATTGAATGGTTGTTTGGCGGCACTCGTTCGACTGAGGACATTAGTCAGCCCCCACCAGTCAGCACACCGGCTCATCCTTTTTATCCACAAGATATCAAGGTTTGAACTTTTGCTACATTTGTTGCGCCTGACTTTACTTTTCTAACCCCTAACCTTTTACGCTCAAACTTACCCACGTTTGCCCCACCAACTCTTCCTATCCTTTAACCTTCTCTCAGTTACCAAACTACGTTCCGT
The DNA here is from genome assembly GCA_910592205.1 of Paraglomus occultum. NCBI lineage: Eukaryota > Fungi > Glomeromycota > Glomeromycetes > Paraglomerales > Paraglomeraceae > Paraglomus > Paraglomus occultum. Next base: position 8,969 of record CAJVPJ010000412.1, on the reverse strand, counting down.
CGCCCTATTCCGCCTTCGAAACCTTTTCAATCTTTTTGGGGGCTCTCTCGGTTATTATTTTTCCTTCACTCTACCTAATCCTGAATCGTGCATCGGTCACTCCAAGAAACAGAGCAATTTTTATCTGGTTTGTAGTATGCTCGTGCATTCATCTAGCGTTCGAGGGTTATTTTGCATATTTTCATGCTACTATGTCGGAGGATGATAACATTTTAGCACAGTTATGGAAGGAGTACTCGCTCAGTGATTCGAGGTATCTAACCTCGGATCCACTGGTCGTTTGTATGGAGAGGATCACCACAGTGAGTATTGGGATCATGGCTGGAATTGTTTTTTCTGAAAATTAGAACCGTATATTGGTATTTTGTCTACATCAAAAATATTAACTACTCTCCCAAACATTATTAGATATTCGGTGGCCCACTATGTGTCCTCACTTGTCTCGCTATTTACTTCAATTGGCCTTCTCGTCATGTGCTTCAGCTAACGGTCTCCATCGTTCACCTGTACGGTTGTGTTATCTATTTCTGGACGACCATCTTTCAAGGCTCTCCCCATAGTCGTCCTGAAGCATATTACTACTGGTTCTATTTCATATTCATAAATACCATCTGGGTCATTATTCCGATCATTTTGACAACAGAAAGTTGGAAAGAATTAACTAGGGCGGTGAGTGAGGACTATCGGAGAAAGAGCAAGAAATTACAATGATTAAGAGGGAGGAGAAAGGCCGAATTTATGGAACAAAGGAGAGCGGTATCGCAATGAATCTCGTTACAGAGTTTGTGGTACTTGCAAAGAATATCGGGACTATTGGTATATAGTAATGTTTACTATTCTGCAAATAAAACATCCAAGTTCAAATAAAATCCTTTATTTATTAATAAAGTAATCACGCTTTTGTCTAGCTTCTAAGCGTACGGTTCCAATTCAATGCTCGTCGCATTATTATTATCTATTTGTGATAACCAATCGAGTTTTATCAGGAATCTGTAACTTTACACTTGACAGTGCTTTTATGAGCGGAGTCAGTTGGAAAGGCTCGGTTTCTATATATTAACATTCTACCAAACCTTTTATTCTGTTGTGCATGTCAATTGGGACATGCTGCAACCAAACCAGACAAAGTGAACATTTAATTATGTGACATAAATGAGAGGCTGATTATGATGTGGTTGTAAAATTGACCAGCGTGACTGATGACGTTTTGAAAAGTATTAGCAGTGCTCATTCATAACTTATGACTTATTATACCAGAATTTGAATGCGATGAATATAAACCATAACAGGATTATTAATAATATAGTAATAGTAATAGGATTATCTCTTTATATATATTAATATGAGACTAATTCACATCAAATCCACTATTACTATGGACCCAAGAATTACAGCACCATTAGAAGCATTCTAAAAAAAGCAAGGAGAGAAAATTGCTCCATACTAATACGTTTTCAAAATCAATGTGACAGATTAAAACGAAATCGGATTAAACCGAAATTTTTTCTATTTTAGTATGAAAATTATAAAAATTTTTGGGGGTAATTTTTAGCCTTTTGTTGGGAATTTGGGTTAGAATTTAGGATACCATTTGTTAGTAAAAGAGTATATGTGGGTTTCAAGGCATTAAAAGGAAACCCAAAATACCCCAAAATTTTGTTTTAATCCGATTTCGTTTTAATCCGCCACAATCAATAATACCCAGGAATATCTGTGGATAAATGCTTCTACATTAACTGGAGTCCCAATATTTGTCATGCCTATAACTATGTTAAGTGCTTAGGTTTCTCGAAAGAAATACCTGCTTCTACTGTGTTCACACAATCAAGTTCGCCCCAAGCGGTATTAATGTCTAAAAAGTCTTTTTTTCGTTGTTTCCCATCCATATCTCCATAATAGTCACGAGCTTTGAATGATAATTTGGAAGCTTCTTTTACTAATACTCGAGCCATATTAGAGCTTGTTACAACAATGCCACGCGTTTGACTTGTCTGAGAAATTCAAACCCAATTCGCATAGCTTCAGCCCCACTATCTGGGTCGTAAAGATACCCAACAGTCCTACCTATAAGTGGTTGGAATTTATTTATCAATTACTCGGATATTTCACCACGATAAGCCTTGAGAAATGTTAGTGTACTTTCATTTGCAAATGCATCCATGGCTAAAACGTGTTGAGCTGATCTTAATATTAACACATTACGCATTGCATTTTCAGATTCTCGCTTTTCTGTGAATCCCTCAAAACAAATAAATTTAAAAAAAAAAGTCACTGGAGACCTCAGCTGATTCTTCATCATAATCATTTAAAGAATTATTCCCGTTGTAATAAGATGGAGAAGGAGAGCGATCGCGAAGGTTGGGAGGAGGTGTAACAATAGGGGAAGCTTCTTCAGCTGATCGTGTTTTGGGATTTCCTGTTATTGTCTGAATAATATATTAGTAAAGTAAACAAATGCTTATTATCAACAGTATTTCATACCAATGTAAATGTGTCGTTAACATTTTCGACAGCTGAATGAACGTTTCTAATTGTTGTTGCAAAGGTTTTTTTGGAAACACTTATCAACGAACTAGTAGCTTCAACCTGCAGTCAGTAAAGAAAATAAATTAATATAGTGCCAATCTTTGTTGCAACAAGTAAACTATAACCTCTGCGGTCTGCGATTGATCCTGTAGCTGTCTATTTAGTTCAATTTTATTCCAAAAAGCGTTGACATCGCAAAGAGTATCACGATGGCCCTTACAAATAAAGAATTAATATGATCAGTTAAAGTATGGACTCCAATAGTGTATGGACTCCAATGGTCTATGTATGATCCACGCGAAATTAGCACACTGCGGAAAGCAGTTACAACGGACGTTCCGACCATAAGGTAGACAGCATTCCATTGTCCCCGTAGTTGTAAGGGTTCCATTTTCTAATAGCGGACGTTCCGACCATAAGGTAGACAGCATTCCATTGTCCCCGTAGCTATAAGAACACCCTCTGCTAATCACTTACACAAAGAATAATATAAAAAAGATTACTTCTGAAAAGAGAGGGTAAAGTCCAATTGCTTCGAACAGTATTCATAAAAGCCCAGAAAACAATATTCTTTAGGCTCGGTTTTGTCAAAGTAAGCACACCACTTGCTAGACATTGTTGTATTTATGTACCACAATCACGAGAAACCATTCCAGTTCGTAATTTTCACGTGCGCATAGCGAATCAGAATACTAGAGAAGCGAAAATGTATGATGCTATCAAAGAGGAGAGTACGCGGATCCTAGGTCATTTAATGCATGCTCTCTTAGAAGTTTGTCGCTTAATTTTTATTGCAAGCAAGCCGGATATTGGGAAACAAAATTCATATTTGAGAATGTACTGTATACACATAAAATATGGATCTGTTAAGTAAAAATGGAACTGTAGCAGGATGTTCAAGGGAGCAAAAGTTTCGTTTTTGATACACCGTTTTTATTTTGATAGATCTGCATCTGCAGCAAAGTCACGTTTTCGACAGTCCCCAAAAAATTATCCGATGCACTATACTATGACTATACGTGAACGTCAAATACAAAGTATTCGAACATTTGAAGCGAGGACTAACAGTAATAGTAAGTAAGTAGTTGACAAAGCCAACTCACTTCGGTCTCAAAAAAAAGTCCCGTTCCGATGAGTTGCTGTCATCTGTGTTCTCAAATTCCTAACGGAATTATAACAAAGCTCCTGCATCAATTATTTAGCCTCATAATAATAATCCTGGTCGGCCTTTATCTTGTCCACAATTAATAATCCCATGGTTTCGATGTTATTATCTATTTAGATATAAATAATTAACAGAACTATGGCAAACCTCAAGGAAGAGTTTACGTCTAGAGCTTTGGTATCTATTATGTTTGCATATAATCGTTACGTTCACATATTAATATAGTTCATTATGTGCACATATGGTCATGATAGTCATACACAGTAAAATGACAAGATGAAGTTGGCCTATGATGCATTTCCCGGAGGAATAAAGCATAAATGCCCGCCGGACCCTAAGCCTTTTACATAGTAAAAATAGCGGTTCCCCACACTAGCTAATCGTGATTTATTTTTTCTTCCTCCTCACATTCCGGTTCAGTATCATCTCTCCATTCTGTTTCGATACCCATAACTTTAATGCGTCCAATGTCTCTTCTTTCGGGTTTTTAGTCAATTTTTTATGGAAATTCCTAATGGTGGCAGCACTAATCGCTACACCCCTCTTATGATTGATAACAAGAGTTCGGATTTCTTCAGCTACCTTGGGGTACAGCCTTGCCATGGACCGCTTTTCGACACGATTTTTCTCGTCGAATAATGCATCAACAGTTCGAAAATAGTGCTAGTATAGGTTTGAGCCGTTTTGGATGTACCAGATCCGGCATTACTACTTCTTGCGACCCATCTCGGACTTTGCAAATGTCATAACCAAGATTTTTACGGTTTCAGATAAATCAGAGATATTTTTTGTTGTTTTTTGAATGAGGCCGTCATTTTTGCGTCTAATCGCTTTTCAGTGTCCAGAATTATATCTGGTTACGGTGTATAGAAATATAGCATGAAGCCGGCAAGCAGTAAGTAATCGAGAACATTCTGATAGGTTATGATTCGATTTTATTTGGTAGTAAGATTGAGATTTTGCGGTTATGGATTATAGCTTGCTTGAAATTACTTGGGTTTCGCGTTGTAAAAAGTCACGATATGGATTATTCTGTATCTTAGGCCCAGTTCACTGAGAAAACGCACGTTTTTATATTTGTAGCTCGTGAAACTGTGTCTCAGACACTAGCTCTTCTATATCTCACAGTAAAAGTGATCAATATATCTTAATTTTACAAAACAAAGATGAATTAGCTTAGTTTCTTGCGCATCATATGAGCATGTCTGTTTTTAACACGAATTATATCTGGTTTATTCTATATGATCATGGCATTGGTTCTTTAGATTTTGTTCTAAATAACTAGATTGAAAATAACTTTTCCTGTTGCCCCCATCAAAGTTTAGCAAGTGGCACCAACAACGTTAATAATTTAATATTCGTGCGTACTGTAACACAGGCGCTCATGTATTAGACGCGATCCAAAGTATCGATTCAGTTTATTTGAGCCACAAACTGTGTAGAGAATTCCTATAATCGTATTTGAAAGTGCTAGCATTAGTGAGTTTACAATTACCATATGCAGTACTTACAACATATACTTACAACATTTATCGCAAAAATAACGAAATTACTTTTATTAGTTTAGACCACGAACGGATGATTTATGTTTATTTGATTAAAAAGGTAATTAGCCGCTTTTGAAAATCAATTCCTCTGAATATGAAGTTACAGACATTGAATGTATTAGTATAGGATAACGCAAACAAAGAAAGTGTTAACCACTAGATACAAAATTGTGGATAGCTCAAGATAATGTAATGATATTATTTATATTAATATAGGGATTGTGAAATTCCAGAAGATTAAAAACCCAACTAAATCGTTCTACATATGGTAATGAATATATTAATATCTATTTTTTATGATAAATATGACAATTATAATTAAATAAAAATTTTTAATAAAATCTACACATTTAACATGCATACTAATACATAACCCACCTACACTTCCAGATACTATCACTGAAATCATATCAAAACTTCCATTAGCGTTAGTATTATAGAATGTTCACTTTGTCTGGTTTTGCCCCAATTGAAAACATTTCATTCATTGTATAGTTCTGGATGCCAAACCTTCCGCGCGTATTGAATCAATGTATGTATCATGTAATTTTAACAATTTGTAATAGTAATTGACTTTTTTTTCATTCTTCATTTTTGTCTGCACATTCAACGCGTAACAAACCCGCCGCTCCTCCTGATGCAATCCATGTTCCCGTTGTGATATTAGGGTTCCATTGCAGCTATAATAATAGGCATTTCAAATCGGCAGTTTTAGCTAATACTAATAAACTCTTTGCCTAACCGGTCATAATTCAGCATACCTTTTGAATGGAAATTTCCGGTGGAAACAAATAATTATACAGAGATTCATTGCGTCCAAGTTTGGTCTCGTTCTAATTATAGAATGGTGTCAATGTTGATATTAAAGACGCTTTTGACAGTACGACTAACTTACCCGTGGAATAATATTATCCCATATGGTAAAGGATCTGCTTTCACTGTTGTAAGATAAACGATATAAAATGACTTCTTTCGGTTTCTGCATTCATACATTAGATGTTAAGTACTTGACTGACATTACACGGGATTTTTGACAACAGAAACTGAAAGCATTCAATTTAGATTGTTGAGAAAAATCAACAAGAAGTCATTGGATAAAGTTTGAGCTTTCCCAACGATAATGAACTTTTCTAATGTCAATTTCTCTAAAAAACTGCCAACTGGTTTTCTGCAGCACGTTTTCAAATTCAATGTAGTACACTTGATCGAGAATTTCGAGAGAAACACGTAAATACAAATTAAAATAACCTTCCAATTGCTCTTCAGCGGAAATATATTGGTCATTGTAACAAGACCGTCGGTTCCACAACTGGCGACAAACGGATGAAACAGCGACACGCCGATAGACTATATTTACAGAGATTATTATTTCAGCATCTAAAGTTATACGATCAAACTGACCCCTGCATGCAATCTCCAACTTTTCACCACAACTCACCCAAATACACTGTCGGTGTTGCAAAACTCTCATAGTCTTGGCGAAATCGTCCGTCCTCACAAACCTGACCCCATACTCTTGATCAGGAAACATCAATCCGTCATAACGATTAGACCAAGCAACACTCATCATAACAGTCCGTAAATGCCGAAGGTCGTATTTCATGCATGGGTCGCGTTCATCGAATATCTGCACTTTCCCGTCGTGCCCACAAGATAGAATATGCGTAGGGTTGAAGTGTGAGTTCCATAAAACTTGGCGAACGCTAGAATCGTGTGACCAGACGTAGCGAGTTGGACAGAGTAAATTTGAATTCGAGATGGATTGCTGTTGATTTCGCTTTGAAAATATGTCGTACATATTCCATGTCGCAATATAGCCATTTGTACAGCCAACGGCGACCTTCTCATGACCACCCCATTCAAGCGTCCAACATAATATGCCCGGAAGGGATAGTTTAATTACTTCCTGCTTAAACTTGATGTACAAAGTTTCTGCATCATTCTTTCCCAGTCGGCGTCGAATATCATCCGGTGAAGGAATTACAAAAAATCTCACTGTTCCATCTCCAAAACATCCAGCAAGTATTCCCAACCTTTTGATGTGCGTCTTGGTATTATCACCGTCATTCTCTTCAATATCATTATCTACCAACTCACACGCACCATAAGGACACCACTTCAAGTCATAAACACAGCCATAATCGTGACAAATAACCATATCCAAATACGGTAAATCTCTCTCTTCCCCATTAATTTCTTTCTCGTCTCTGCAGTCAATTCTCCAAATTTGAATAACGTTCTGCATATTCGTCGTCTGTTTAATCCCAATCTCTCGATGCTCGTCAGTCGTTGACTTGTATCCACCGACAGCAAGGTATTGTGGCGATCTGGTAGGTAGCGAAGGACACCATTGTAAGCCCCATATAGAGAAGCCGACGTTTATAATCATACCAGTGTGATTTGAAATGTAAGAAGATAGCCTTAATGACGAAAATTGAGGTAGATCAGCAGAGCTGCAATTAGATGGAACTATGTTTATCGTAACCGGATCTTTCGTTTCTGGGAGGTATACTTGTCGCGTTTCATCGCTTAAAAACTCGATGTCATCTATTGTCAGTTTCAAATCCTCATATACGTTCTTTGGAACATCCAATCCATCTCCTATCACTGTAAGATAGCTTTTCATTGGACCATTGACCACTCCCCACCATACATTCGTATCTTCGGTTTTGTGTTCAGCAGCTTTACTTTTTTCAGTCTTTGTTTGGGTAGTTCCAGTCTTTGTTCGGGTACTACGACGTCTGGTATTCATTTGCGTAGATCCAAAACCCTCGCTTTTTCCGCACAAGCCGTGTGACAATGCTATTTAGGGATCTACCTGATCACGATAGCGGATAGGCAATTTCATCTAAATCGGGATGTCAGCTTACCCACTTTTATTATTTATATCCCAGGCGTTAAATTAAATCATGCCTGTATGAAGGAAAAAAACGTAAAATATACCGAGGTGTAGAACAAAATAAACAGTTATCAAACGGGTCTTTTGATGTCATCAAAACTCAAGAGTCTGCGTTTCGAATTATACTGCAGTATTATTGGCGGTAAGGTTTGAGTTGATATTTCATCGATTTACAGAAAGTAAAGAAGTTCCCTCGATTGGCTTTAAAGGCGGTCAGATGCCACAGTAATGATCTCGTTTTTAATCTTGGCGAAGATTAGGGTTAGGGTTATGGTATTAACATTGCCTCACGAAAATTGTCAATAACTAATTGGTCAGAAGATTTAGAAGATGACGAAGAAATATATCTCCTGAATATACACTACCTAGACATAAGTTTGCGCGGTCAGTTTTTCTATTAAAATTGACGTAACAAAAACAATCGATTTTGGTATCAATTGAAAGCTCTGTTTTCTCGTGTACGCGTCTTTGTTGTTGTTTACGCCATACAAGATAAAAACAATTCAAATTATAAATAAAAGTAACAGTACTAATAATTGTAGAGGTGCCTTCACTAAACTGTTGGGTGCGGGCATGTGAAGATACGCGTGACTTGAAGTGCCCAAAAATAATTGTAATTATTGTGACAGATTAAAACGAAATCGGATTAAAACGAAATTTTTTCTATTTTAGTATGAAAATTATAAAATTTTTTGGGTGATAATTTTTAGCCTTTTTAGCAAAGTTGAGGATGATCCGCGTTTTCATGCGTTTTTGGAATTTGGGTTAGGATTTAGGATACCATTTGTTAGTAAAAGAGTATATGTGGGTTTCAAGGCATTAAAAGGAAACC
>CAJVPJ010000411.1:0-25736 GCA_910592205.1 Paraglomus occultum | reverse complement strand
GACTTTCCGCAGAATCCATGATGCCTGTTGCTTGCTAATAATAACTGAATCGACTTCGGGTAGTCGTCCTTTTCTGTGCGGTAACATTTGCGTCTTCGGCTTATAGTTTTGTTGCAAATTATAACAAAGTAGATCAGATCGTAACTCTCTCGGTAATACTTCATCGTACGGAATAACCCTTTCACCGAGTTGTTCAGAAGAAATATTAAAAAATCGTATATGAGGCACACAGTCTGCTATTATGTTTTTGATGACAATAACGTCATTATGCGACCACTCGGTCGGATTGCCTGACAGTCCGGGACTTTGGTGAATGGCCCATTGTATAACTGACATCCAAACGTCAACTTCATCCATATTAAGCTCGTCATTCTTGAGGAGGCTAATAAAGGCCGCTTTTGATAAATCTACCATATTACTGGACTTGAAGATAATCTCTGGAGACGATAACATAAGCTGGTTGCAATAGTCTTCAAGTTTCCGTAGCGAGTCAGTGGACGACGCATAGTTGTAAACTGTGAGGATGTTCTGCTTTATCCATTCCTGATGTTGTTCCATCAAATAAGATTCAATCGCAGTACAGAAGGAGCTTAATCCAAGCTTATTAGCTTCTTTCAGAAGAACAACCCAAGACATATTCTCACAAGATTGAGAAGACATTTTTCCGGTATAAATAAATCTACAAATGTAATTATGAGCATTAATCAAGATATAGTACACGTATAAACTACTAACGATGCGTTCGCTACAACCAAAGGCACTTGCGAGCCGTTACAACACATACGTATGAAGATTTACCTAAGTAAAATTTCAAAAATATCAGGTGTCATGTCTTCAAACACCATAGCAGTTTGTTGAATTTCGGTAGCGTCTTCTGTATCGCCGGTTAGCTTGTCTTCAAAATATGCGCTCCTTGTACATAGGACCAAGGAATGAGCAAAAAATATCTTGCTGCTTGGTTCTTGGCCAACATGAATTGAGATATCGGTATATTTTCCGCTCTCATAAAGCTTTTCATAATCCGATGAAACACCAGAAAGTAGTTCAATTGCGTTACTCATTTCAAAGGTTGGCACATCATCATGGCGGTGCAAATGGCAGATTATTTATCACGTGTAACCTAAGATGGTTTTTATTGGTTGAATTTGTCCCACCTTAATATTAAGCTTTAGTGGTTTTGCTTTGGAGAAACTGGGTTTATAAGTAATAACAATGGGTGGTCAATTTTGTGCAATGTTATTTATACGATAAACCGGCAAGTTTGTATGATGTCTTTTGAATTGATCACCACGAAAAAAAAAGTAAGTATTATGCGTTCTATATTATGCGAAAAGCTTTAATTGGTAGGCGTAACTTTTCGGAAATTGGTTTGATGTGTATACAGACCAATATTTTCCCCGATAAAAAGTGTTTGACCGAAGCTTTTGATAACTTATTCCTTGATAAAGCTATTACGTAATTTGTGTTGGAAGTTTATAATAAATTATTGGTTATATAAGATAGTATTTTCAACGTTTTGTGCATTTTGTTATAAAAGCATATATAAACGCATATAATTAATTCAACGAAACAACCAAGCCAAGTCGTAAGACTTATAACCACCTTTATGATACTGTCGGAACTACGTCATTGCACAAGTCTTTAATGACGTTCAGGCTGATTGTGAATCTGTAGTTCAAAAGCCCACTTTGCTTATCGCAATGTCGGTCCGTTTGGCACACTAATACCGTATCCTTCCGAAAATAAGCAACACTTTTTGTTATAGTGTTGCTTATTTTCGGGTAGCATAATAAAACAAAAAAAAACAATTGTTATTTAAAAATGTTTAATTTTTCAAAGTGTTGCTTATTTTCGGAAGAATGAGTAACTATACTCACAGCTGACGCAATTACCGGTATCAGGACCGGGGTGCTAACGGTAAACCATGCAAGCTGTGTGACCACAATGTGATTTCAATTAGTGGTCCATTTATTCACCATATCCCGAGCTAAGCTACAGTCGGCATTTCGAACGTTTACCGCAAGTAAATTATTTAAGAGCGGACTTCGAACTGCAAAGTACTTTTAAGAATATTCTATTTACCACAGTTTGGTAACAATCTCTTCACAATTGAGATGTAGTAGTCTTCAGTAATAGTATAGAAGGTTTCTGGTAAGAATTAGTCTGTTACTTGTGGCAAGTCAAGCGGTTATTGTGTCAGTAATTTTGCCAATTTACAGTGTGTAATGAAAATAATTGAAAAAATGGTATAATGCAACAGCCACGTAAAATAATAATTTAACAATTCCAATTTTTCAAAAAACTTATTACCCACTTTATTATTTATGAAATTTCAGTATGAAATTCTATCACCAGTTTCCTCCAAAGCAAATCTACATTTATTTCTATTGATAGCACTAAATTATTCACTAGCCCTGTTTATTTCTGTTCGTACTGATAAAAGGCAAATTTGTATCGGGCAAATCAAAATCAGTGATAATTGAAGACAAATTTCGTGTTTCTTTATTCCACATATTACTCCGTTGTTTTTCTTTTCGCTCCAAAACTTTCAAACGTTATTCTTTGCAAAAAAAACATACTCTTTCTCGTAATACAACCTTTTATTTTTTTTTCACCACCTTTTAATAAATCGTATGTGGTGGGGATGGGAATAAATGGACATTGCAAATTTTTGTTTTCAATATTTTTTTGACACTGATTTCAATGGAACTATTGGATGGCTAGGTTGTGACTTGCATCCCATTTTCAGCAATAAATTCTTTAGCAACATATAATGTATGCTTTGGGTCATTGTCTTGTTGCAAGCACCAATTCCTGCCATGCATTTTTTGGGCAGCTGGCAGGAACTGAGTTTGCAATACGTTCATGTAGAAAGCACCACTCATAATATTAGGCAGAACAATGGTGTTTTATTTCGGAAAATACACCCAATACTATCATCTTTTGTCGCGATTTGGCAATCGTCATATAAGTCTTTCACTGTCTTTCGGTCAAATGTAGTCTCATCAGTAAATGTTGTTTCAATAGTCCTGTAAGTGCATATTTTTTGTATTGAAATATACACCGGCGTCTCAATAGATACAGAGCTTTCGTAATTTCTTTTTTTTTTCACATACCGCCCAATAGCAGAGTGTGACATTGAAATTGCTTGTGACTCTTGTACCTTTAATGCAAGTTGAGGTGTTGAAACAGCAGAGTTTCGATGCATTAACGCCCATTTCTCTTCTTGCTCTCAACCATTTTTGTGTTCTAAGATTATAGGTGACAAGTATGTTAGTTTAAAACGCGTTTACCGAATGGTAACTAGCTGAAAATAAAGATAATTTTACAATTCTCCGAAGGCAATTATTTCGTTACTATTACATATTGTACGACAATATTTCACTTACGGATATCTCACGTGCTATAAGAAGACTTCCCTATAGTCCCGTGACTATAGAGTTCACGACTGCATTTAAAAAATCTGAGCAACACAAAATTACCCGAGTGCTTCGCCGTCGTTTAATAACAACACGAGGATCAAACAACTAAGTTATTATTTCGAGATGACTAACTTAACTGATATAATTGACATGTCTTCAGATCTTTTGTTGGATTATGGAAAGCTTTATGAAAGCAACAAATATACAGATGTTTCGATCAGTGTTGGAAGAGAGCCAAACAATAAAATCTTCCTCGCACATACACTGGTGCTGTGCACGAGGTGTACATATCTTGAGAAGATGATGGTCGGAAATACTGAAGAGTTTCAACGCATCGTTATGACGCTCGAAGATATAACACCCGAAATCTTTGAAACTTTACTTAGGTAAATGTTTATTAATTTAAACGCTAAGCGATACAGTCATTTTGTAGTAGTTACTCGCTCAACTGATTTACTGTATCATGAATTCACTATGCTTGTAGATTTATTTATACCGGAAAAGTTACTTACGATTTAAATGGGGTCACGGACTGGATTGGTCTTTTGGAGGCTGCTTGCAGATAACCTTTTTATCAGAATCGGAGACTATTTGGTCAGTCATCAGAAGAAATGGATACAACACAACTTTTTTACAATCCATAGATATGCCTTGTCCTCGGGTTCATTGAAGAAGCTTTTAAATTACTGCAATGACATTATGGTATCATCTCCAGAGATTCTTTTTAAATCTGATAATCTAACAGGCCTGTCAAAAGATACCTTGATTACTCTTCTCAAACGTGATGAACTTAACATGGAAGAAGTTGATATTTGGACATCAGTAGTTCAATGGGCTGTTAATCAAGTTCCAGATCTTGAAAATGAACCTCACAACTGGATGTCAGAAGATTTTACCAAAGTCAGAGCAATTACATCTGATTGTATTCAGCATATAAGGTTTTTCAATATTTCAACAGAAGATTTTCGTGAAAAGATTGTTCCATATGATGAGCTCTTTACGAAAAAATTGTATCAAGATATGATTCTTTATCACACGGACAAAAACTACAAGCCAAAATCTACAGTTTTATTGCCAAGGAAAAGTCAAGCAAATGTGATTAATGAAGCAGACAGAACTCCTAAAGTTAATGCTGATATTGACTCAGGTATCATTAATGAACAACAAGCAGTATGTATCGCTCAAAAGATAATGGAATCAATGAAGAAAACCCGAGAAAATCAAAGAGAATTTGGAAAGAACGGTTGTTTTTATAAATTCACATTGCTTTACAGGCGCAGTAGGGATGGTGATGGACTTGTAGATTTTCGACGAATGTGTGCTGGAAAAGGCCCCACGGTAGCTGTTGGAAAAGTATGGAATACAGAAGAAATACTTGGTGGATATAATCCAATTTCTTGGAGTAGTTACGATTCACTTCCACTTGCGTCTAATGATGATGATGATGATGATGATGATGATGATGATGATGATGATGATGATGATATGGGATGGATTCGAACTTCAGAAAGCTTTATATTTTCATTAAATGAAAATAATTTGGATGAAAGTATAGTCAGTTTTGTTGTTAATAACAGGAATGCTCTTTTGGAAGATATATCTTTTTATCCTTGTTGGAATGATGATTTGAATTTCGGAGCTATTGGTAAACATTTTACTAAACCTTTTTGTGAACAAAATTCATATCAAATTGCAATAAGGTCTACCTTGGATGATTTTGAATGGGTAGACTGGGAAGTATTTTCAGTTATGAGGATGAATTAATTTTTTCGAAATAATTTGCAGTTATAGTTATGTGAAATTACTTTTATATCAATAAAGTTATAGTGCTTTTGCAAACAGAAAGTACAATCAGACTAAACAACTGGTTTCAGCTAGACATTTGATAAAACTTTATTGTGGTAATAGTGGATTTACGGGAAAAGTTGAACGCTGTCATTAGCATAATTTAGCGTAGCGTCTACTTTATCATTGTCAGAAAACGTCGTTAATATTAGTACGCACATATCTAATAATAATAAGTATTTGATACGATGTTTTTTAATTTGGCTATTTTAAATTTTTTCTTTTCACTTGGTAATTTCCTACTCAGGATTTTTTTCACAAAATCTTAAAGCATTTGAATTGGCCTTGACACTGATTTTTCAAGAAATTCTTATTGCCCTGAACTAAATAATTAAGCCATTTCCATAAGATTGTATCTTCTGCTCTAGGCATTGTATATAGCAAACAATTATTCTTTAGCATAAGGTACGTTTCCAACGCTATCACCATGCATATAACTAACTTTTTTTTATTTTTTCCCTGATGCGTATTCGTTCGGCAAGTCGTTCTTCATTTCCGCATTAACCCTCAAATACCCATTTATCGTAAATTTTCGCGTTGATCCTTTGCGCTGGATTTTATATACTATACCATAGACCAACCAACCACCCATGGGCGAGGAGTGCTTTTATAATCAATACTGTCTCACAACGCAGCTCGTCATAAAGATTTTAGCTGCATGACAACTAATTATTTAAAGAAACATATACCATACATGCCGTCTGTGTGATAATAAATAACGATTGTACAAAAAAAATATTAATCATACTGCTAGCTGCCTACTAAACAAAGGTAATAATTTGTAAAAGAAAGAAAATCACACTTTTCCCAGTTTTCTTTAGCTTAAAAAAATTCAAACGCGAGAAATACAGTATATGACTATTAATTAGCTGCACACCACCTGCGTGATGAGAATAATTGCATTCCATTATATTAGCATCCTAACCATTAAAGAAATACATAATAATAACGGCACACATCCTGGTGATAATATGACAATAATGGGTGTACAGGGAAATTAGGAAAATTGTACCACTCATGATTAGCATTTAATAAAGGGCCCACCAAATCATGATTAGCATTCATTTATTGATCAACCCGACTACTACTGTACAATCAAATAAACTCGTCGTCAGCCCTTTCTCGTTTACTATTACCCTTAGTAAAAAAATAGTCAACAAACTCTCAAGCCATTGATATATTCACCCTTGATAGTCGCAAATTGTCCTCGAATCGCTATCTATCAATAATGCCAATCGCTCCAATTTTCTTTGTCTTCTCTGTCTGAGATGCCAATTACCCAGGTTATGATGGTTCGACAACACAATATTGACGTCCTTCCAATGAATTGAAAAAAAAATTACGTTTACTTTACAAAGAAGTTTCTACGCGTCCCCTGTCTTGCTGCGAGCGTTTACAATTCATAAAAAAAACTATTCGACTTGTAATTAATTCGTTCTAATTTAAACAAGCAATAACAATAGCAATAGCAATAATGTTTTTCGTTCTATATAATGCTTATTAGGACTACCCAAATAAATCTAATTATTGGATAATCTGAAAGCAAATACATCTCACAACGTTAAAGAAAGCTAAGGTAAACTTTATTGGTCTCTCGGTAACTCGTATAATTTCTTATGACTTGCATCATTAATAAAGAGATTAACGTTTGCCACAATACAAGGAAAATGAAAGATGGAGTGATGCAGTGTTACAAAAAATGAATCAATAGTATTCTTATTTCCAAATGTTGGCAAAAGTCAGAAAATGGGCAAACGTTATTTGGAGCGATGAAAGTCGGTTTACTATATTTAAAACAGATGGACCAGGGCGTATTTGGAGAACTCCTGGAACACGCTTTAATATCGAAAACTTTATTCCTTCAGTAAAACATGGTGGTGGTGGGTTAATGGTATGGGGTTGCTTTTCAGGTAAGGGATTGGGTCCACTTGTTAAAATAAAAGGCAAATGGATAGATTATCCTACTACTGCATAAAAATACTTGAGAAACAACCGTTCACACGGCCCGATTGGCCAAGTCAATCGCCTGACTTGATCCAATTGAGCATTTGTGGTCAGAATTGGAACGTCGTATTCGAAATCGTTCGAAACATCCAAAAAATATTAGAGCGTTAGAAATTGCCTTACAGAACGAGTGGGCTCAAATGTTTATATAGGTTTAGTGAAAAGCATGCCACCAAAAGACAATTTTCGGAAATGGCATGCGCACAGCCGTAACGTTATTTTTCTTTTCATGGAGGGCAGTGTCTGAGATAATGATGACTGACAACGATGACGTGACAGGACTTAGCACGCGCTTGCATCTTTCCCCACGATTAATGTTGGAAATCTCCATGTAATCATTTTACGGAATGGATTTATCATCATGATATGCATTTCGACATCTAAACGTCGATACCTGTTGCATAGCGAATGAGTTTTTATATCGTTAACGTTTGAGTCGAGTCAATCCATTGTGTACAGCAGGGCATGATACTCACTCGTGTGTTGCTAATTCTTGTTATGAGACGACATTTCGGAAGGGTGATCGTTGAGAAGGGCAATGTTCGTTTCATTTTTTTATTCGGCAAGAAACAATGCTAGTTGGATGGATAAGAATACGTGAATACATATAAAGATCAAACAAACAAGCAGGTTTCAATGATAACAATTATATAGTACAATACAGTTTGCTTAAGCAGACGGGCGCACACTGTACTTACCGAACGAATATATTGACATGTAAATAAATATATTATTAATTGATTAGCAAGCTTTTGAATACACAAATTTGTTAGTGTATGGTAAATGACTTAACCGCAAAGCAATTGATACACAATGTATGCTTTACAAAAGCAATTCCATAATAATAACCTCAGACTTCTATATTTATCACAATCGGCCCACAAATACAATAACTTTCATGATCAAATTCTTCCCCTGATATCAACAGGAGGGGGCGAGCCCCCTCACAAAAACCTCAGCTAGTTCAAACTAATACTCTCAATACAATTACAAACATATTTCTTCCATGTATAATGTAGTTGAACACACATCAGTAACATGTCTCATATCATAGTAATAGACAAGGATAATGATATTGTAATTGACAATTGTAATAATCAATGCCAACACATAACACAACAAAGAGTTAATATTTTTATTTCCATAAATGTTACCAAAAATCAAGACGAGATTTACATGATATCTGGACAACCTAAACTAGTATTGGGGGGAGTTAAATTCGTCGCGATTTTATATAATCACGCGCACAAACCACAGTTTGCATAAACTCCCTAGTTATCAAATGACTAAATAGCAAACTTATCAACAGAAAAAACTTCCCAATCAATCCATGTAAACCTCTCACTAGTAGATTTGATTGGAACTTGATAATATAAATACCTCGAAAGAGGATTAACATAAGCATATGGAGTAAAACTTCCACTTGACCAATAACCAAATATTAAGGCACCCCCACCAAAATTGGGCAAATGGTTTTGGGAATTATAAATAGCATACTCCTCATTTTTAACAAAACTTATTATGCTCTTCTCGACGTCATTCTTATCCAGCGAAAAAATAAAACTTTCTCTGGTTGAAAAATATCCCTTAAGATCAGTACTCCATGATAACGGGTTATATCCACCAAGTATTTCTTCTGTACCTTGTACTCTTCCTACAACAATTGTTGGTCCTTTATCTGCACACATTTGCCAAAACCTTTTCACTTTATCTGTCACATCAACATCCCTGCTTTCTCGATAAAGTAACGTCAGTTTATGAGTAACAATTTGGCTATTAGTTTCACGTTTGCCTATTTGTGATGATTCTAAGACTTTCCGCAGAATCCATGATGCCTGTTGCTTGCTAATAATAACTGAATCGACTTCGGGTAGTCGTCCTTTTCTGTACGGTAACATTTGCGTCTTCGGCTTGTAGCTATTTTGCAGATTATAACAAAGTAGATCAGATCGTAACTCTCTCGGTAATACTTCATCGTACGGAATAACCCTTTCACTGAGTTGTTCAGATGAAATATTAAAAAATCGTATATGAGGCACACAATCTGCTATTATGTTTTTGATGACAATAACATCATTATGCGACCACTCGGTCGGATTGCCTGACAGTCCAGGAATTTGGTGAATGGCCCATTGTATAACTGACATCCAAACATCAACTTCATCCATATTAAGCTCGTCATTCTTGAGGAGGCTAATAAAGGCCTCTTTTGATAAATCTACCATATTACTGGACTTGAGGATAATCTCTGGAAACAATAACATAAGCTGGTTGCAATAGTCTTCAAGTCTCTGCAGCGAGTCAGTGGACGATGCATAGTTATAAACTGTGAGGATGTTCTGTTTTATCCATTCCTCATGTTGTTCGATCAAATAAGATCCAATCGCAGTACAGAAGGAGCTTAATCCAAGCTTATTAGCTTCTTGCAGAAGAACAACCCAAGATATATTCTCACAAGATTGAGAAGACATTTTTCCGGTATAAATAAATCTACAAATGCAGTTATGAGCATTAATCAAGACGTAGTATACATTGTATAAACCACTAATACTAACAATAATAATACTGTATTGTGTTCGCTACAACCAAAAGCAACTTGCGAGCCGTTACAAAACGTATGAAGCTTCACATGTCAAATTTACCTAAGCAAAATTTCAAAAATATCAGGTGCCATGTCTTCGAACACCACAGCAGTTTGTTGAATTTCGGTAGCGGCACCGGTTAGTTTGTCTTCAAAATATGCGCTTCTTGTACATAGAACCAAGGAATGAGCAACAAATATCTTGCTGCTTGGTTCTTGGCCGACATGAATTGAGATATCGGTATATTTTCCGCTCTCGTAAAGCTTTTCATAATCCGATGAAACACCGGAAAGTAATTCAATTACGTTACTCATTTCTTTGTTTACCAAAATTTTGGCGGCAGTGCGAGAGATTTCAAATTATTATCACGTGTAACGTAAACAATTTTTGATAATTTGATTGGTTGGATTTGCTCCGTAATAACGGTGAGGGTCAAAAAGGCAAATTCGTATGTATTGATCAGACAAAAAGATGTAAATTCTATATATTATGCAAAAACTTTTCAATTGGTAGGGTGGAACTGGCTTCTCGACGGTTTTTTTAATTCGGTTTCGGAATTGGTTATTTTATATCAGCTGATTTTGTACACAAGCCAGTTTATTAAGTTGTTTATAGAACCGTATGGCCAACAGGGCTCTGTCTCAGTTGGCTCAGTTATCACTACCCTTACTACAGCAACAGTGCAATTAAAACTGAATGCTAAGCTATAAGTGACATTTCTTTACTTACGATATTAACTCAGTACAGCACCTCTTGCTTCTTGGAGAGCAAAAAATGAACATGTACTTGGAGGTGGGTTAGGATGTGGATGTCCAAGCACACACATCATATATAAAATTTTTTGGTTCACAGAAAAGCAATTTACACTTAAAATATGGACTTTATTCTGATTTATTGTGTATTTGCTGAGGCTACACTTGGCATAGGAGGTGCATGCAGTTTTAGGGTGAGCATTTACTTGTTCATAATTACCTTTGGAGTTGGATTGGTGGAAAGATTATTATTACAGCTCTTAAATGTGGTAACAATACAATTATAATGATGTTGATATTTTGGATCAATCAAGATGGGCAAGTTATCCATACATCTATTTTTAAGAGTACATATAACACTATTGCCAACTTTGTTAACTGTTACCCAATAAGTTGTAGAGCCAGACAAAAATGAGCAAGAAAATGACTCTTGCCTACATGTCAAGTTTGTAAAGCAGGCTTTACACCACTTTGTCATAATGCAATGATTGATCAACCAAGTTGGTACTGTTAATACATTTGCAGGAGGTTGGATGCTTGTAGTTGTAATATCTTTTAGCAAACAATTTTATTTCATTAATATGATGTTTTGTATGTATAATACATATACTGATATAAAATATACAGAGAATTAGTAACAGTGCGTAGCATAAATAATATTAATTCTGCAACTGCTTAATATTTGCCCTATTGACTACGCGATTTTAATTTTATACACTTATACTTAATAAAACAACTAATAGCTATGCTTGAATGGGATTATGTAACCAGAGGTTCTGCGAAAATAAACAGTGATATGAAACTTCTGAACTTATACTTACGCATAACAACTTAGTTTTGTAATCGATGAAGTATACAGATTGTCATACATGGTTACTAACTCAAAATTTGGACGCGACGGTGCAATTGACACAACAAATTGCATCAACTTGAGTATTGACGTAAGCAGTTTAAAAATATCAGCAATTACAACAACTTGCATAGAGAATTCAATGATCCAATTCTAATAACGTAGAAATCATAGACTTATCAATCAATATGTCTCTTGTACCCCTTTACAATATGCTATCATTAACGGCAAAGAATCTGCATTTGACTTGAGACACGCCGTTGTGTATGTTTTGGCTAATCTAAAAAGAAATTTTCAACAAGGAATATTCGATAAGTCGGATTTGGCTTAGGTCAGAAAAAACATCTCAACCACTTTTTTTAATATGAAAGTTTGTCGATAAGTCAGACGACACATGTTAAGCTGTAGGTCGGATAACCTCTCCACCCTGAAAATTGTCACTATCCGCAGCGATATTTTATATCCAAACACTACTTGCCGATCATTCGGTATTTCATTCGACGATAGAGAAGACCGTTTTCGTAATTTAAAGAAAATGTTTACACCTTATTACATCATCGATAATTTTGCTATTGCATTTGATAATTTAAAGACGTTCTTGTAATTTAAACAAATTGTCCAGACCACGTGATATTTTGATGATCGTATTTGATGATATTTTGCGTTTCGAAACAACAAGAAATTGTTTGGAACAGAATAAGGACATAGAAATAATAATCAATATGTCTCAGGTTAAGAGATTTAAAACGAAGAATCGGCAGAAAACAAATTAATTGTGAAATCAAACTAGTATGATCATTGAAAGAAAAAAACCAAGTATGAAATTTGTCGGCAAAGAGTAGCCTTTAACAAGCAACAGTAATAACGATTTTTGTTCTTTATCTGTTTGGCATAAACCCTTTACTTAGGGGTTTAATTTACTTTTAGTTTTATCTCTGTCTAAATAATCTGTGTTATTTAATATCCGAAAGCGAATACGTCTCATAACGTCAAAGGAAATCGCTACGATAAATCCTATTGTTTCTCGATAGCTCGATTTCAATATGTAATACGTAGTATTATTAAGATAATATAGTTATGTCTCGATAAAGATGTGAGAATATATTCCTGAAATACAAGCTTATAATTGAGAGCGGGTTTCTTATCAGTTTACTATCAAATGAATGCTGTTGATTTATTTCAAATGAGTTGAGGAGCAATGGCAAAAGTAAATTATTTTGCTTTGTTGATTACACTTTGTGCACAGAAATAACAAGACGTTTGAAGATAACAATAAATAAAGACAATGCAATGTTAACCGCTGTTTTACACCATGAGCATTTAAAGTAACTATCCATCTGCTTTTACTGGCGTACTTCCCATAATCGTGATAAGAAGCAAAACGGTTGAGAGCTTTGTTTTAATCGTACATTTCTATTTGCATTGGTCTTTTAGTTTAATTGCTAATAAATTAATTTGTTGCTGTGTTCCAAATGTGAAAGTTACGAAAAGGAAACTTATTCAATAATATGCATGCGGTTCGTGATAATTAGGTTGTTCTGTCGCCTAGTAACTATACAATTTCCATATGACTTTCGATTACTTGTAGCAATAGTTTGCCTATACATGGTGTCACCATGCGCTGATCGTATGGTAAACACAAAATCTATTTCATGTGCATGTCGAAACGTAACCTCAATACATCAATGTTTGCTTCCCATCCCCACTGTCTGTTGAAGTGTGTAAAGTGCGTCAACATGAATGACATCAAAGAGCTAGACTGCTTTTAACAATCTTTTACCTTAGTATTGTTCTCGAATGAATTAAATTGGCGTGTGCGAGGACAATGAACCAGTATGCCAAGGAAAACTAACGGGATTGGGCCAACTCACAATATCGGTAATGAATGTAATACGGTGACGATCTAATCCGAATATGAAATGTGTCCACGATTACAACGTTGTGGTATGGAAGAAAAGAAAAGAAAAGAAATTAATTTGACAAGATGGTTGGTCATGCGTACAAGTATTGAAACATGTCTATTAGTAATCAGTAACGGTAAACGTCAAAACAACTATTGTGGGCCTAGACTCGATATTTTGTTGTGCTCCACAATGAATTTGTAGACGCAATTTATCCATTTCTAACTGTCTATAATTCTATTTAAACTTCCTTACACCGACTGTTCCATATATATAATACAAGAAGTATAAGTAACAGGGTTCCCATTACACAAACAGTCAGTGGTACAATGTACATGATCTGTACACTGAAAATAATTTATATAATATAGTATCGTATTGTTACTGGAACATTCGCTGTTAAAAAGACCTTTTCCCTCTCGCTCTCTCGTCGTCCCCCGCCATATCCCCTCATTTAGGTCACAGCGTATAATTCAACTCCGCCCTTATTGGTATATAGCAGCATCTACATAACCAATCAAGGTTTCCAATTCACATTAGAAAATCATTTTACCCCAACTGGTCTCCTCTTTCTCTTACCCCCCCCCCCCAACTTTATCATAGATAAAAGGTTGCTTTGTCTGGGGCAAAACCCTTTATCGTCTGAATTGGTTGTTATTATTACTCCTTATCTCTGGTACGTTTATACAACTACACGGGACAGTGATGAGATAAAATGCAATGTTAAAAAATGAACGTTGTTTGTATCTCTCTCAATGTGTGTGGCTCTCATTTTTTGTTATAAAGCCTTCTCACGCCATCGTTATCCTTTCAACGTACAGGTGGTTTTTTTCTTTGTGCAAAAAACGATATATCTTTCTTTTCACCAACATTGTTTCATGCACACTTAAAAAACAGATTGGGTAATGTCAACGACCCATTCACTGCCTAGCACAAGTTCCTCTACCCCATCCTCCGACGGGGACGATCCCAGACAGTACGTGACTTCGACAATCGATCGCCATGTGAATGCTGATGACTATAATGCAGACGATCATGTGACGAAGTATTATGGCAGTTATCCCGCACTTGAGAATTCACCCATCGAGTCCGTTCGTGCAACTGTCTCGATGAATGACGACAAATCATTACCATGTGTGACGTTTCGATACTTGGTATTGAGCACATTAACCACGACAGTCGGAGCGGCATTTTCACAATACTATTATTTCACATTCATACCCATGACAGTTAGCGTCTTTGTCGCTCAACTTGTAAGCTATCCTTTGGGGGTTGTCATGGCGAGGTATTTACCTCACAAGAAGATCAAACTGTTTGGAAAGGAGTTTTCGCTAAATCCTGGGTAAGACACTTTTATCCTAATTTGGTGTTGGTGTAACAATATCGTGATCTAATATATAAAATGAAGTCAAAACGTCAGTTAGTTCCCGAAACGGGGAACGGACCAAATTTCATTTTTGATCTGCCATAAAAAAATTGAACGAATACATGCTGATGATTTGTGCCATCACCACGATTACCTTTTAATATTAATATTAGACCGTTTAATGTAAAGGAACATGCTGTGATCGGAGTAACTGCTTCCGCTGCAACTTATTATCCATATGCAATTCACGCCATATCTGCTCAGCGGCTGTTTTTCTCACATGACTTTGGCCATGGCGGAAATCTACTATTCTTACTGTCGTCACAATGCCTGGGCTTTGGATTGGTAAAAGATTTTATTAGAATGCATTATCCGTAAACCAATTAACATCCGCGGGCAACAATGTTTATACCCAATCTCTTTCCTTTTTTATATTCCTTTCACTCTTCAAGGCAGGTATATTCTACAAGTTATTGGTCGAGACTCCGCAAATGGTCTGGCCATCAACCCTCGTCAATGTTGCCTTTCTCAATACACTGCATGAACGCAAATACAATTTCGTTCGTAGCCTATCCAGAATGCAGCTCTTTTGGACTGTTTTCGCTGCTATATTTGTGTGGGAATTGTTCCCTAACTTTATCGCTCCCATCCTGATTAGTGTAGCAGTACTATGTTATTTCAACAACACAGATCCAAAGCTTGTGGCTCTGGGAAGTGGACTTCAAGGATTGGGGATTTTAGATGTTACCTTTGATTGGAACAGCTTAAGCAAATTTTCGTTAATGGCTACTCCTTGGGTAAGTACTTGGCTGATCCCCCTCATCCAATTCGTGCCCCTTCCCTACACCCTCCTTAGTAATTAAATGATTCCGTTTTCTACAGTGGGCCCAGGCCAACTTTTTCGGCGGTTCCCTGATCTTTCTCTGGATCGTGATGCCAATAGTGTACTACTCCAATCTCTGGAACGCGCAAACCTATGACATAACCTCCATAAGCGAATACGACTCATCCGGTGCCGTATACAATCTCTCCCGAATCCTCAACAAAGCCACAGACAAAGTCAATTCCACTCTTCTCAACAGCTACTCGGAGGTATACATGAGCCCGTTCTTTGCACTCACATTTGCATGTGGATTCCTCGCAATCACCTCGTGTTTCACCCATATGTTTTTGTGGCACGGTACCGATATCTGTCGAAAGATTAAGAGCATAGCAAGCAAATTTACCAAACAAAATATAATAGAGAAGGAAACCAAGGACAATGAAGATATTTTGGATACGTCAACGGTCAGGAGCACGGAATCTAACACCTGGGCAAGGAATCAAGTAACACTAGAACAAGATGCTTGCGTTCATGTGCGGTTAATGAAAGCCTACAAAAAGGTGCCCGTCCTATGGTATGCCGCAATCTTTCTGATTTCGCTGACGATGGCTATAGTGTTTGTCATATTTTGGTCTACCGGGTTACCATTCTGGGGCATAATTTTGGCAGTTGTTCTATCTCTCATTACTATACTACCAGTCGGTATAATTGAGGCCACAGCAAATCAGCAGATTGGGACAAATATCTTGTCCGAAGTGCTCGGGGGTTACATGTTTTCCGGTCAACCGGTCGCCACTTACTTATTCAAAGTATACTCTTACTGGGCGTTACAACAGTGTTTGATGCTAACCACATCGTTCAAACTCGGCCAGTACATGAAAATCCCCCCACGCGTCATTCTTTTTGCTCAAGTGTACGGTACCATTCTTTCTGCATTTGTCATGTACTCGGTCATGACGTTCGTGATAAACACGCACGCAAACGAGTTACGCACCAACACACATCCTTGGGCATCGTTGTATGCTGGATACTTTTATACCGCATCGGTGATTTGGGGCGCTGTTGGGCCACGAAGGATATTCGGTGCGACGTCGCCGTACCGTTCGTTACTGTGGTGTTGGGTCGTCGGATTTCTGTTACCGGTGCCGTTCTATCTGTTGAATCGCAAATTTCCCAAGTCAAGTTTTCCTTGGAGATCGGTCAATATACCTTTGATATGCCTCGGTGCAGCATTGACTTCGCAATTACCCAAGAACTATGTAGTGTCTGCGTTGGTTGTCGGATTTACAACGCAATTCCTGATATACAGATACAGGCATCAACTGTGGAGAAAGTACAATTACGTAGTAAATGCGGCATTGGATTCTGGAACGCAAATGTGCGTGTTGTTTGTGTTCTTGTTTACAAACGGATTCTTTACGGTGAGTGTACGATCTCGTGATTTCTCAGGCCATGTCACGCGCATGTACTCATTAACTATTAATCTGCTTCATAGTCAATTCAATTTCCCGCTTGGGCTGGTAACAACCGTATTAATCCTGAACAATGCGCAGTTACTTCCGCTGATTCATGATTGTAACATAACGTACATAGACCTGCATCTCTTCCAATACAATTATACACATTCTGATTTGTATTTATTCAATAGTTAGAAGAGGAGGTATGCATAAATCGTATAAATTTTCGCTTAACTTCCTAATGTAGTTTATTAATTTTGTACAATGACGTATAATGTAACTATACCAATAATTGTTAAATATAAAAAGGGAAGGACGATTAAAAATTCTTTACGAATCGCAGAGGACGCGAGACCAACTAAGGAAATCCAAATAGCGATAAAGTTATGTTTAAGTAGATGTTAGTTTTACAAAAGGGCATTGCAGTGGTCATCTATGGTTAAGAAGGCAATCCAAATCTAAATAAACAAGGTGTGAGGAAAACCTGATTTTTTGTCCAACGACGGGCGTTTAATATTATGCAAGAATTATTTGTATTAACTTTATAAAGTAAGAGGATCAGCATCTGACTTAAACTCCAAATTGTCCTACTAGGCGGTAATAGTAGATGCAGAATAGATAAGGTGCCCTCTCTAATAACTAATTACAATCTTATTAGGTCGTCGTAACCTTCTTATTTTCAGACAACTGGTTATTGTCCTTATCTGAAAGAATTTGCAAGTAAGATAACTATGATCGAACAATAGACGCCGTTAATATGGCAGGTAGGCAATCTTAACGATGTCGTAATATTCATGATATAACCGTGAGAGTGGGATTTGTCGATACCTTGCGGAAATGAGCAATTTGCTACTTTGAAAATAACCAATACACATAGACACCATAATTGCAATTCACGTCCAACGATCCCAATATGTACAGTATATCGTTACGAAAAGAGATGAATGCGTGTGTCTCTATTATAAACTTCGTGTCAAATAAATACAATCCACCTAATATACATGTAATATAAAACAAACGTGTAACCGCTCAATTAACTGATTGCTGTTTGCTTTTTTCAATAGCTTCGAGTAACGCTTTCTCCTGCTTCACATTAACCTCCCCCTCAATAAGCTTCGCCTTATTGAAAAGTTCTTCCGCTCCAGCAACATCTTTCTTTAATCCACATCTCCCATCAACCAATAGTTTTCCGTAAAGTAACATTGCTTCCTTACATCCGGCATCAGAGGACATTTTAAGGTATTTCATTGCAGTTTTATCAAGCCTTTTATGGAGCTTCTGCCAGTGTGTCGCGTATAAATACCCAGCTTTTGCCACGTGACCTTCTGTAGCCTTGGCAAGATGAACAAACGAAGCTTCTATATCTTTACAACCGTACTTATCGCTGACAAGGTAGAGACCCACAAAATAATGGCCGAGTGGTTCACCCAATTCCGCAACCGTTTTGAATTGATCGAATGCCTCTTGATATTTGCCATCCTTATGAAGCGCTCGGCCGTTCTCTAAAATCTCTTTACGAGTAACTTTGTCGTCTTCAGACGATTCTTTCCTATCACCTGCATCATCCTCCGCAGACGATTCTAAAGCGAGGTTGAACACTGATCCTGTTGGTGTCGGAAAAGCAGATGACGTAGCCGACGCAGGCGTTGATGTACAGATGGAAAGCCTGGATCTTTCAAAGCTCGAAGCACGAGATCTGGAAACGTTGCCGGGTTTAATGCCCGTGACTGATGCAGCGTCGGAGTCGGAGCCGCTATCGGCATTGTCGTTCGATGTGTTGCTGTCATCGGGAGTTTTTATCACAGGTATATGGTGCGGGCGAATTTGAAAGTAATCGTCTTCCCATAGTGGATCTGTACCATTGAAAAGTCGGTTTAAAACTTCGTATATTTCCCTCATGTCTGGTCGATCGTCCGCTTCATTAGCCCATCCTCTAGTTATTATATCCTTGTATTTTGCTGGTATGTCGATATCGGTGAGAGAAGGACGTTCACCATCCAGAATCTTGTTGCATATATCCACCGAATCTTCAATTCCCGCGTAGGGTACTTCATGCGATGCCAGTTCCCAGAGAAGCATCGAAAAGCTAGTTGGTGGATTAAAGCATAAACGCGTGTTTGTTAAGCTTTGCGCAATGTTTGAACGATTCAGGAAATGGAAAAGTTTTACCTAAAAACGTCTGCTTTGATAGTATAGCTAGATGTAGTTGCCCACCATTCTTCCTCGTCGTCACTACTGCTTTTTGTGAGTTTCTCTGGTGCTCTCCACCTAAAAACGTGATTATCAGTACGTGTACAATTACTAACCAATCGTTTGTGATACTGATTATCTTACCTAATTCCTTCAAAGACGAGCTTAGTGGACTTGTCCGCTACATTACGACTATCCATAAATCCGGCTAGTTTTGGCGTAAGTGATCCATCAAGCAGAACCACATCACTGCGTATGAAAAGGGGAGCAACATATTAGAGAATCACCGGCTCGAATAGCAGTTGCTAACCAAGGGTTTACAAACCTCCGGAGATTCCGATGTAAAAATTCGTGTGCATGGAAGTATACCATGGCTCCAGCAAGCTCCGTGGCGATCTTTAATTTTACATTCCAATCGAGATCTTTTCTGTTGTGTAAAAATATCTGAAGATTGTCAAATTCACACCATTCGGAGACCAAATATAAGTGTCCATTTTGTATCGTATAACCTAAACTAAAGTAAGCAGAAGCAAACATATGGGTTAGAAAAGCATTTTGTGCTTCGATAGGGAAGACAGTAATAATTGTTGATAGTCTTATTTACGTTGAGATGATATTCGGATGCCGGCCAAGTTCCTTAACCACAGCAATGTGTTTTAGAAGCTTACTCCTCATCTCGTCTTTAAGTGAATCGTTCAATCCGTAATCTCTCATAGCCACTTGTTGTGATATATAAATCTTTTTTACTACCTGGTCATTGCTCCCACGCTTGACCGCAGGTCTCGGCGCTTTAAAATTCTCTGGATTTCCTAACTTTAACTTTGTTTCTAATTCTCTTATACTTGTCTTTTTAACATCAATAATGTTTTGAATTTTAGCATCTATAATAGAAACATCAGCAGCCGTGGTTTTGACTATTGTATGAATTTGAAGGTTGACATCAAAGTTAAACTCGTTCATAGCCAAGTCAATTTTTTGTCGAAAGAGACTCAAAGTCGGCCAAAATTACATGAGCCGCGACCATCTGACGAACCTTGGCCCAGGGTCGATTTTTTCCCTGTATTTTATTTTTCTTCAAGACTTTTTGGAATTCTTCCAGGATGGTTACAAAATTTTGGTAAATAGGGCTAGATGTATCAGGATTGTGACGCTCCAAGGTTTCTTTCAGTCTTTCTAGTTTGCCAGCCATCACCAACCATAGGGATTTATATTCTTTGGCGGCTTTTGCCATTTTTATGACTTCATTGAACAGAGCTACCGCTTTTTCGGCAAACGGGAGGCAATTGGCCATAGCGCCGATAACGTCCATGGCAACTTGAGCGTCGGTTGAAGTAAATGCCATTATAAAAATGTATGTTTGTCTAAAAGAGATGAGACAAGATAGTGCTTAGGAATTGAGATGGTAAAGGTGGGAGAGTAGTATTATTATCGATTACTCGAAAGAATTTTTATAGTATACCGGATACTGTCAAATAAGTTTCGATTGTCAGGAGAAGCCCTCGAAAAATGTCGTTTTTATGCATGCTCGAGCATAACCTGTCCAGACAGACCTCGGCGGGCAATTTTATTGGAAAGTTACCGAATGACAAGGAATCTGAAACGTGGGTTTAAACAGCTTTGGGTTTTTTTAATATTTCTGTGTAACACATGCTTATATGACCCTTCTGGCGCTATGCTCAAACCGTTAAGAGTTAAGTAAATCAAATAAAGGAATGGGCTGTGATAGGACCAAAACAATATCCAAATTCGGACACAATGATGAGTGTGACCAGCATTGTGCCAATACGGAAAATTTATGCAAGGGACAATGTTTTCAAACGTTATGCATTTACTTATCGCTCTCATTTTTCATTCTCCGTTGAACAGCAGGCGATAAGAAAATTGTACAGGCTTAATGCTATGAAATGTCATTTGACAGAAATGACATCATTTCCAAGTCTCCCTATTCGATACAAACGAGTCAATTTCTGCGCACGACCGCAGCAACAAATTTCGATGTTTCCCTGTGTCATTCCTCCCCTATTTCGCAGTCTATACATTCTAAAACCTGTATTCCGAAAACGTGTGAGCGGACTTCGGAAGATTGCCCTGATACAAGATAACGTAATGGTGCATGTAGAATTCGAACTATTGGAAGACAGACCGCTCGAAATTTTTGAACAAAGAGATACTGTGAAACGGTCACGTGTACTATGCGGAACATTTCCATTTGGAGCACGAGAAAGAACAAACTTATGGAAGTAACAAACGCGAGGCTCGCCATATTTTTAAGCGCTCCACTTGTTATGTGAGGTCTTGCAAAGTTTAGGTGAGGACGTCGCCTAGTCAGCGCCTATATCAGCTTACCATTTGCACACAATGGGGAAATTTCCCAAGAATGTCTTCAGCAGTAGAAGCTTTGAGACTGTGAAAGTGGGTCTTCTTCTAGTTGCCCAGCATGCCCCACTCATTGGGGAGATAGCCACCGTAGCGGGACAGATTCTCGATATGACACAGATGGCCCACCACAACAAAGCGATATGCAAAACCATTCACGACGTTGTTTTATCCAACATGAATTTTCTGGAATCGTTAGATAAAGAAGAATACGGCAACAACAAGCCACTTGAGCATTTTTTGAGAGATGTTTATCTTCCGACTCTGGTTGAGATTGCGACAACGATCGCTCCAAAGAAAAAGTCAACTATTGAAACCGTCGCAGTTTATGTATTAAGTCAAGACGTAAGTGTCCCTGGAGATTCTATGTTTACATTTTTGCGAATCGTGATAAGTAACAGATTTTGTCCATAGGATTCGAAAGCCCTGCAAATTGCATCAGGCAAACTAATTCACATCCAACAGCATCTGCTTGTGCTTCAAGGTAGAGGCCATGGACGTATGATGACCAAGCTCATTGAACAAAGTGACAAAACCATCGAATTGCTGAGCCCCATCGTCCGCGTCCTTAAAGATGCAATGGGCATTTGCGAAATACAAGAACATGCCGTCAATTTAGAAAAGCTGGTGAAAATAGGCGAATTACAAAACACGATGGCGTCCATACCAGATCCGAGTATTACCAATGCACTTGAATTTCGAGGACCTAGCGCCCAGTCCGAAAATATGCGGGACACTATAGCAGCCGTAACACGCAATATTGAGATACCAATGAAGAATATATCCGATTATAGTCGTGAAGAACCATTTATAAATGGAAAGATAGTAAGAAAGCTATATTATCGGCAGCAACAGGTGGCGCAGAAATATTTAGGTCAGGTTAACATAATGGACTCGGCTGAAAGAAATGATATCAATTTGATGATTGCGATTTTGAAATTGATGGACGACTGCGAAAATGTGTTAAAATTGTAAGCTTGTTTTAATGTTTTGTGCAACGATTTGAGCGCCCATATTCGTAATGTCTAATGGATTCGGTATGCTTCGTTTTACAATTCTCAGTATAGGCACGCTTCAAGATAGTGGTAAACTATATATGATTACTCAATGGTGTGAAAATGGCAATCTCGAGAATTATCTTGCGAATGCACCCGCAAACTTGGATTGGTCCATAAAACTTAAAATAGCCACGGGAATTGCCAATGGACTTGTCTTTTGTCACGATCGAGAAGTACTCCATCATGACTTGAGAAGTCACAATGTACTGCTCGATGACAGATTGTGTCCAAAACTTACCGGGTTTCAGCTGAGCAGATTTCAAACGGCTTCGTCAAATAACAGGAGACCTGAACACTTGGGGTAATAAGAATTTGCATTGATTTGGTGTAAATTACTTGTCAATGTTAATAAATTGTTCGCCTCCTCTTCCCTCCGCCTCTTCTAAATTCATATCTCAGGTATTTTCCACCAGAAAAGTTTGCTGACAACCCACAGCCATATAGGCAAGCCGGCGATATATACAGGTAATCTCAACAAAGATGCAAAAACTGCATGAAATTTCTGTTAACTAACAATCACTGTTTGTACAGCTTCGGAGTTCTTCTGTGGGAAATTGCATATCAAGAAAAACCGATGAAGGATAAACCTCCCAAAGATATCATACCGATCGTTTTGGCCGGTGGTCGTCCAGAAAGCTCTAAACAGATTGAGATCATAGAAGGATACAAGGAAATTATGGAGGAAGCGTGGAGTCAAGAACCGTGCGAGCGTCCAAAAGCCGATGAAGTATACGGGAAGCTATTAAAGTTGTCCAATGAACGTGCACCAAGCTCTCCAACTGTACACCCATCAACACCTCGCGAAAACTCTGTATCTGAGCTGCCATGTTTGGATGAAGGCGTACCAGACATAGAAGAAATCAAGCAATTGCATGAAGATGGAAGATATGAGGAGGCCTTTGCTAAATTCACCAAGCTGGCCGAGTTTGGTAATGCTGAGGCCTTCTACTATTTAGGACTGTACTATCAAAAGGGACTTTGCGTTGAGGCGAACGAAGCGGCTGCGATGGATTATTATGGAAAGGCCGTTGAACGAGGCAATATCGAGTCGGCGGATAAATATGCCGAACTTAGCTTGCGTCGCGCGTTCAAGTACGTGGAAAAGGCTGCGAGCGAAGGCCATGCGCCATGTATCAAAAAATACGAAACGATGAAGCAATTATTCGATCAGATCGGTGACTTGGAGGCTGGTCCAAATGGTGATTGATATGGTGATTGATGTGGTATGTTACGGGTTGGTGACCTTCAGAAGACCCGTTATTGAGGCGTTTCTTTTTATTGCTAGCGTTTTGTTCACATATAATTTAATCACATATGAATAGATAGGTACACAATTTCTAGATTGGCATTCTATTTATTACTATTTATAGTCCTGACTTTTCTAAACCATCATTCCTTACTGTCATCACGAGCATTCGTATACCCTTGAATCATTCCGACTTGTGTATTCGCGTCTTCACGTTTATCACATACTGTCAATGAAGATATCAATCTTTGGTATTTAATCCGTTAGCCCAAATTTCGACAACGCTGTTCTTAATATACTAATATCGATGAATTGGAGCTCAACTTTATTAATTAAATCATCAACAATTGCCAATAATAATACATGTGATATTAAACTCTTTTTTTGCTCATTGACAATTTCTACAAATTGTTTTTAAGGCATCGTGACTATAAAATATATCATCCACATTATTAGTACCGTAGAGGATTCCATCAATCGTGACGGTAATGTTTCTTAGCTTTCCTGCAATCTGTAGCCAGCTACTTTTTACGAATTGAAATATCTCGTCATCTTGGTTAATCCCAACAACCAAAAGTGCTGATCCAACGGAAAGATGCTTCATTTTCTGGCCATTGATAAGATCCCTGTTTGCATTATAAAGATATTAGCATCGCGGACCAATATCATCATTATACCGAAAGAATCGTTTTCGTACCAACAAAACCCATTCCATCGCAGCACTTGGTCATTTACAAGTCCCCAAAGCGTCCCGTCTGATGCTGCTGTGACAAAATCAACCACCCCATAATCTAATAAATGTGTCGAATATAAGTAAAAAAAAGATTAATGTAGTAGAAAAGAAAATGACGTTTTTTAGTCATACTCACCACGTTTATCAACCGCGTCGTTCGTGATATTATAGCGTTGGAGAATGCCCTCCTCGTTGACGAAAAACATAATGCTTGATGATTGCAAAGCAATTTGCTTAGCCGTTATTGACGTCAACCTCTTCCTACAAAAACGAAATTATATCAAAATAAAAGCCAAATATCATATTCACTACTGAAGAATACGTACCATCCGTCATTCTCAAACAAATGGACCCCATTCGCATTATCGACCGCGGCAACAGCTCCATCTGCAGCCACGGAAATTTGTGCTGCTCCTGCTTTAAGAGTATATTGTTTGTAGCTATTTAGACCGCAGGAAATCTTTTATGAGATGAGAAATATCAAAGGGAATCAAATTTAAAGTTACGAGTATAAGAGAAAAATTGACCTATTAAAGTATCTATTGGAAGAGAACTTACCACCCCCGCATCATCAATGATCCAGATATTGTTGCCTCTACCACTAACGATTTGCTTATAATTTCCCACCTTTCTCGTCCATTCTATACCGGTCTTGCCGAAAAGGGATGCAAATGTTGCCATTGCTATGAACAGCAAAGATAACTAATCTGTGTAGTAGACTGTCAATAAGTAATTAATGTGATACCATGTCGCTATTGGTCAAAATTGAAAAGGTAATATCTTTGCACAACGTAGACATTCTCTATCAACGCATTGGGCATGTCCACTTTTCCTATCGTATGAATTGTACGTGTTAAAGCCCATCTTTTGAACTTTTAAACAAAACTAACGTCTGACTCCTGCAATAGAACATCAATATGCATATCGAATACCCAATGCAGATCACCGCACTGGAATCACGAGACTTGCGATTGTAGTACAAGATTTTAAATACACTACCTCACCGGATTTTTTGTCACGTGTTTGAAAATAGATATGAAATTTTTGTAGCGGCGTTGACAATTTTCAAACTTATTAACCATCGATACAAATTCTCCATGATAAACTACTGCTTTTATTGTTGCATACATA
>CAJVPJ010000410.1:0-25848 GCA_910592205.1 Paraglomus occultum | reverse complement strand
AGTATTCCACATGTGGAGCAGAAGCCATATCGAGAATAACAATGGTAAAAGCGTTTACGAGCAACCATGTAATAGTTGTTATTGTAGTTGGTAAATCCATTTATGAGTTTGTTGCGATGATAAAGCCATTTCTTATATCGTCTAAAGTTATTGTCATTATTCTCGTACTTGTGTGTTGGGAGTGAGTATATTCTAGTAAACTCACTCACAAGTGTTGGTGTGCATTCTTCGCTACTTCCAAGTAATACTAGCGTTATCGTCGCATCATTACGATTAGCGCAGTAAACGTTGTCAATTTGAGTAGGTGTTACGTTGGTAATTTGCTGGTAAGGTATCCATTCAAATTTATTGTAGTTATCCAAACTGTATTGAACCAAGTTGGCAATGCCTGAATTATTAAGAGTCTCTGATGCTAACGACATGGTAACAGTTTGAATTAGAAAATTCTTTTCGAATGAACACAATTTAGTTCTCAACACTTGTGTTACATTACACATCGTTTTACTAATCTACTCCGTATACAGTACTGTACCTACTTACTACTACGTGGGGTTCTGTTCAAGCTTTTCAAGACGGCCAAATTGACAAAAAAACCGGCAGCTGCAATATCACATCGTCTTTACGTATAAGATACGTTTTAGTATAATGTAGTGTCATTCACCAATACCAAGCTCTACCTGTAACGAAATTCTGAATAAGTTATGCGTTCAATTTATGCGAGAACGAAAGTTGCGTTTTTATCGTAACAAAAAAAATTTTGATTGTTCTGCCTGCCGGAAACTAATACTAATTACTATTCGAATACTATAAACCTGAAACTCCGAAAGACGACTTGCCATTCTTAGGGCTTGTGCTGTACGTGACGATTATAACACTCTTCAAAGATTAATATAAAAGTTAAATATAGTAATGTCTTGTTTAAAATAAAGTTAATGTATAAATATTAATTAATTGTATTTTGATTAATTAGAATAAGAAAAAGAATGTAATTTTAAAAATTCAGTAAGTAAATATGCTATAACTTGATTCAATCCTAGCTTCTAACAATCGGGGATGGACAAATTTTCTAGGAACCGGTTCCATGATCGGTCTTTTCGGTTCTCAGTCCCAAACCGTGAAAACGGTTTTTAACAACCAATACGTTTTAAGGATCAGTACTTCCGGTTCTCGGTTCTGAACGTTTTTAATAACCAATAGAGCGTGTAGACTATCTTCTTTAAAAGATGGCTAATGTTGGACAGGGTTCTTCGAGGACCGGTCTTTCTGGCCAAAAGAGAAGGATTGTTTGAATTTAATGTTACAGCCATTCGAATTGACTAATGCATCAGCAACTTTTTCAAACAACTGATGAACTGAGTCTTAAAAACGAATTATTACGGAAATTACTATGGTCTATCTCGACAATATTATTATATTCTCACAATATTAGGAAGAACATTATCAACACATTCAAATAATTTTTAGATGGTCAAGGAAGGCTGGACTGAAAATGAAATTAATATTTAAAAAATGTCAGTTTGCTACAAATGAATTAGGATACATTGTAAAACAACAGGTAGTAGATCATGAACAAATTTCACTTGAACTAGATATGCCCAATATTACTCAATCTCTACTCTATTCTATGTCTCAACCCCCGAGCCACAAAGTCGGGGCCTGCTGTCAGTTTAGGAGAAGGAACCGCAGACATTGAAGCTTTTCATTGTCGTCTGCAAACGGTGACTGGTTCATTTTTCTGAAGAGGATTCTTGATAAAATGTGCACACAAGGCCGTCTTTTCGTCCTCCTTGAAGAAATTTCCGAGTACGGTTATATTTTGAGACAAATGGTGTTACTTGAAAGTTCAAAAAGACTGCTGTTGAGTGATCTCAATGATATATTATTGGAAACTTTTCACATTGTATGCAGAATGTGACCAATTCTAACTGATGCGCGTTTGTAAACATGACAGTAGTTTACTATATCAGGATCAATAAACGAATGACTTACTATAAGTTAAAGTAATTGCACCACATGTAATGGAAATTGTATGTAAAATAAAAACTTCTTTACTCCATCAACAAACGTCATTCTTGTGATGGTTAATGACAATAAAATATTAACATAATTAGAATATTTACACATTTTGACTTTAAAATTCAAAGTAGATATATTTGAAATTTACTACCCAAAGCCATAAATGAGTACCCCTATACTTGGTTGCTCTAGTAAAATCCATGCTATATATTATTGTAAATTGCTATTAACACCATACTTTTTGTCTCCTTTTTTTTATCTAACCATTTTTAAGCGCTTTGGCTTTGATTTTTTTTTCTCTAGAACAGGCCTTTTATAATAAAAGTAATAATACTTTTTCTTCCATGCACTTTGTGACATTTTATAACCATTTGTTAAATACAAACGTGTTATACTTGATAAGTATTTTTGCTCAACAGCAGCTGGTCAATTGCCTTGATATTGATTTTATCACTTGAAAAAGCGCTTGATTGTGAGTTTTGTGGTAGAACAAAGTACTAGCGATAAATGTAATCGGCAGTAGTAACTTGCAAAAATTTCAATAGTGAAGGTAAACATTTTGAGTGGTATTGTTATTTGATTTTTGTAGAAAATAAAATATGCTTCCGATATCACATTTACAACTCGGTCGATTGCAATAATTTATTAAGTTTGATAAAAACGTTACTAGATATACAACAGTTTTCCGTAAAGCTTTTTTATCTATTCCAGAGCGTAAAGTAATGACGGCTTTCCATCTGCAAAAGGAAGAGGTTTGGGATAAAGTATTATTTTGGAATAAGTATTATTTTGGGTTTATAATTGAACCAGTAGCTCGTTATACAATTTATTGGAAATTTCCTAAAAGAAACAAACAAAATACTGACCTTAAGAGAAGTGCGCAACTATTACCTATAATCTTAGGCGCCCACAAATACCAGCAGTCAAAAAACGCAGTGTTTTTTTTTTGTTATATTGGTGTTGGGTAACTTGCGGAAGTTAATATCGTCATATTAGAAAGGAGCAAAATAAGTAATAAATTCTGAGAACTCTGATCAAATGCACTCTATTGGTAATATTGGATAAATATAAATATAAATATACAGCCGATGTGGTAGCGAAAATATATCACGAAAAGATTATTTAGAAAAGAATGTTAATAATTGAGGAGTAAACAAAGCCAATTCAGCCATAGAGTTTTTAAATAAGGCAATTTCTGTGAGGAATGTAAGGAATATTACAACCAAATAGAACAACGACAATTAGAAATGAATTTTTTGTGCAGAAAAAGGCCATTATTGAACCTGTATTTATTTATTACAAATTTTGTTTTATGTTTTTTATGTTGTTTTTTTTTTTAAAATTCTTCTCTCATTTAATATTTTCATAATCCTGACAATTGATCCACAAACACCAGGGGCTTATTTTTTTTCTACTTTTAGTATGAATAATAAGTTCATAAATAATAATGGAGTAAGCCTCCTTTATACGAAGGAGGTTCGGTGGCGAGGGATGGCAGACGATTTGGTGTCAAGGAGTGGAGAGCGCTGTTAAGCGCACGTCACAATGAAAATTTTGATAAAAAAATTAATGATAATATTTTAAAATTAAGTTATATATGTAATTGTAAAAATTCAAAAAAAAAACGATAGTTTTTTTAAGCAAAAATCTGGGTGCAATGGTGCTGGCTTTATAGCAATTTCAAATTGTAAGCATTCATTAACCGTACATTATAATGCCGATCCAACGTAATAATCCAGAGACTAGTGCTTATTATAATTGGACATATTTCTTGTAGAGGTTGATTCATAAATTTGATTGTATTTATGCAAATAGAGTGATGAATTGGGTTGGAAAAAAACATAAACTATCGATTGGGTTTATGTATACGCTTACGACGTTTTATGAAGTTTTTGGTAAGTTTTTTTTGTTCGGCTGCGAAAACATCTTCATAATTAGCAAGCCCGAATACGTCCAATACATCGAATTTTGTATGTACAATATGTCACTAAAATTACCAATCAGTTAATTGTCGAAACAGCAAACTATTTACTACTTAATTTGGTTAAAACTTAATAAGTTAGCCTTCATATTCAGTCAAATGATGACGGTAGTAATCAATTACTTGGCCACAGCAATAACTATCTGAATTTAGTCTAAACGCATATAATGACGATCAATTCGTTGATATCAGCTAAGCGCGTGAACTCCCGCGAGTGTGTCGCTAGAGGTTGAAAATTTGGATTTATTTTTAATATTAACAAGTCTGAAAAGATAATCCAATGTCGTTCTGTTATGAAAAAAGAGAAAAGGAGAGATTAAGTATTGGAGAAAAAAATGATTACTTTAGAACATACAATTTATTGTACCTTGTGCAAGCCAAACATTAGTAATAAAAGCTAAACAGATAGTAATAGATTATTTTTCATGTTTATCGGAATCGGTCTCAACATATGACTATTAAAACCGGTACATCGTTCGTGATGCGACTGATTCATTTGGTTCGTTATATTGTTATTAATGGAACAAATCTAACGTGGTAAAACATAATTTCATTTATGAATAACCCCATTTGATCAAAACATTATATAGAGTTTGGTTTTTTGACAATTATTCTTACGAGCCCCAAAATAGCATATGGCATAAAGCAGACATAACTTTAAGATTGTAAAGTGTTTTTGTTGTTGATTGTTGCCAATATAATAAACAAAAAGGAAATAGTTCAATCTTTATAATGTGACGAATATCACTTGCAGCCTTAAAGCTAAATATTGATGTACCATTATTTTCCCCTCAAAACGATAGAAAATTATAATTATATAAGTGTATGGACAATAGAGATTTTAGGGTTTGACTACGTGTTGGTAGTAAAAACTTGTGTTGTATTTATATTTTTGGCAGAGCGAATGTAATAATAAGAATGATAGCAAAAATCAAGCACAATTATAGACAAAACTTATAGGGCTAACATTGTCATAAAGAATAAGACACAACTCTAGGAAATTGCCCATAGTAAAAGTTTTGAGATGAGTCAATCTAACTTAGTAGAAGCGGCAGAGTTTCCTGAGCTAAGCGACAAATAATACCTTAAAAAAGTTGCAAAAGACAGAGTGTAGTTAGAGCTGCATCAAATAGTCGAGCGTATTTGTGAAGGCGCATGTATTGACAGCTGACGTAGTGTTATTAACTTTCTGACAGTAGTGTATCCAAAGTGTTGTTTTTACTAGTATCGCTGATGGATGTTTATGTGTAGTAGATTTTAGGAACCTTAAGATCATTCTACGTTGTTAGACAATTAGTGTAACAAGCGGAAGTAATACAGAAGTTCGACAATGGATAATGAACAATATACGTAATACAGAAGTTTGGTCAACAATCCAAAGTTAACATCACAAACTGACTTCAATTGAAAATGACGTCTGTTTCAGGGTGTTCTGCCATTGACAACTTGATCGAGTCTTCTAAAACTAATGACAACGGGGTATTATTGGCCAAATGGTGGCATCTCAAATGGCTTCCTTGTTCAAATTTCACTGATATAGGGACGATACAATGTTTCACTAATCAAACCATATATTATCGTTATGCCACATACAAACAGCAGTATGAGGATGAAACGTCGATAATGTTATTGATTATTGGAACTAGAGACGAATGCACACATGACTTTATAGGAGAATTTGCAAGAATATATTCTCTTCCATTACACAAGTATAAAAACCCATCCAATATTGCTCATTTTAGAAGATATTCAACATGGATATGGAAGCGAAATCAAATGATTAAAGGATTAACTAAATATGAAGAAAACTATTACCTGGTAACTGAAAGAGAGTTTTCTTATTGTTATTCTCTCTATGGATTCTGTTCAATGTGTCAAATACTCAGATGCAGTCCTATATGGTGCATTTGTGGTCACAAAGAATTGTCAACCTTGTGGATTAGCAACAACAAGAAACTGGATAGAGTCATTCGGAACTCGCAAAAAAGGACAGAAAAAGCAAATGAGGCTTACTTGGAATGGATTCCCTCTGAATGGCTTTTATTTGATCCATCAAGTGGTGAAAAAAATATTGATGACGCAAAAGATGGAAACAATATTATTTCATTAACCAATGAAAGCCATAATAATAACCAACGATATGCTAACACATGGGTACCTAGCATACCAATTCGCGGATATCATTCTGTAGACTTGATTCCAGTTGACATATCAGAAGAGACGGAGAATTTGTTCTATTACCAAGTGAGTGGGCTATTGCACCTATTTTAGTTGTTTTCAAAAACTAATATTAAAACATGTAATGTTTCCTAGTTATCCAAAAATTACCCTGATATACTTGATGTCAATGTCTGCATTACTATTGGGTTTACATATCATCCACAACAGCAAAAATATGTTCTGATTAAAACAACGAGCAGAGATGGATTATGTCTTGCATGTACAAAATTTTTAAACCCTTGTATAAGTACCTTTTGTGTTGATTTAGAATGTAGAGCTCCAAATCCTCCTGACTGGTCTACCGGAAAGAAATCGCTAGACTCGTTTATCATGAAGTCATGGAAGAATGTACTCGTTGTTGCTGATGGCTACATTCAATGGATAGAATTCTGTCAACTAGTAAACATACAAGAGATGTCACTATTGGATTATGGTTGTTCACATGTGGCAGACTGGATTGTCCCTGTAAATAATGAAAGCAAGACAACAAGGGTGGCTATTAAAAAAATAATTGATGGATTCGACAGTCACTTATTTGACTTTTCTCAGGTAATCTTTTTGGTCAAACAATGCAAAAAAGTGTTTTGTATTATTATTATTGCTAACATTAATGTATGTGCAACATAGTTGACAGAAGAGTACCCACAAATCTTAACTCCACACAATATTTGGATTATTGGTATTACGCAGGAGCCAGTAACTAAAGATTATTACCTGGTATTTTATTATGATATGCATTCAATTTTGGATAGACTTGTACAGACTGTGAGTTTAGGAGGTAATGATAGTGGGCTACAGTTTGTACAGTTTAATCAGTTTTATGAACCACTAAAGATTGGATCTGGTGGTTATGGGACGGCTTATACTGTCAAATGTAAGGCGAGTCCACTCGATAAAATAGGTTATCTTGTTCTGAAAACTTTTAAAAATTTCGGTGACATGCTAGATTTGTTTATTTCCGAGGTGAGTAATACATACATTTTGTTTGCATTAATTATTAAACTTGCTCTAACTTTTTATTTTACAGTTCAAAAATCATGTTAGATGTAATACATATAACGATCCACTTCTTAAAATTTATGGGCTCACACAGCGACCAGAAACAAAAGAATATATAATTTTAATGCAATATGCCAAAGATGGCAATCTTTTTTTTCATTTGGATAAATACATCAACAAATTAACGTGGAAAGATAAGTTAGAGTATTTGCATAATATCGCAAAAGGCCTACGGATTGTCCATGAACGAGGATTAATACATTGTGATCTTCATGGCGGCAACATCGTATTTGATCATCAGAAAAATGCTAAACCTTTGCCGTACATATGCGATCTTAGAGTTTCACAACCGATGAATTTATCCAAATCGAATCCAAGCATTCAAGGAGTCTTACCTTACATTGCACCAGAAGTCTTTTGCACTCGTAGATTCTCTCAGGAATCAGACATCTACGCTTTTGGCATTCTGGTTTATCAGATCGCCAGTGGTGAGCCACCCTTTAGAGACTTGTCGTTTGACAACAGTTTAGCAACACGCGTTCGTGAAGGACTTCGACCAAAAATGCCCGACTCAACGCCAGAACGCTATAAGAAACTTGCTGAAACATGTTGTGCTGCTGATTTCACCAAGCGTCCGTTTGCGTGTGAAGTGTGTTGGAAAATTGATGAGATTTTGAGACTTGTCGATAAGGATAGTAAGTGGAATGCTATTTATTACAAGGATAGCATAAAGCCAATGTCACTTATTGAGAAAGAAAAAAAGTATTCCAGTCATTTGCTACCAACTGGCGATTTTTCTATACCACAAGATAGTCATCATGTCGATTCATTGTCAACCATGATGGAAATTGATATATGTTGACAAGATAATTTAAATTTTTCAAAAATTAATATAACTTTGAGCAACTTTTCAACGGAGCAAAGTGAATGAGCCTTCGCGATAAGGTTTTTTGTATTTTAGGTTGTATGTATAGTTATTTATACTGTAAGATGACTACCTAATTTATTTTTAAATTTGAGGCTATTTAACATATTACAAATATAAGGAATGTTCTATCAGTATTTACACGTAACTTATTAACTGTAAGTGTATTGTGGGTGACCACGGAAAATAGTTTATTTTTCTATAACTAAGACTACAGTTGTCGT
Organism: Paraglomus occultum; assembly: GCA_910592205.1. Taxonomy (NCBI): domain Eukaryota; kingdom Fungi; phylum Glomeromycota; class Glomeromycetes; order Paraglomerales; family Paraglomeraceae; genus Paraglomus; species Paraglomus occultum. The sequence continues at coordinate 17,483 of CAJVPJ010000410.1, read as the reverse complement.
TGTTGCCCAAAATATAACACTATTACTACAGCACAACTCTAAATATACGTTGACCAAAAAAGTGACAGTTTATTTAAGATACTTAATACTGTCCATTATAACTATAACACGACTATCATGTTTCGCATCACCTTACGATGCCGGTTAAATATGTTTGCTTTATTTGATAATTTTTCTTTATAAATAATGAACACCTATAATAGATTACTCTTATCCAATAAACTCCATGTATCACCGCAATTAGCTCAATGTTTTGTTTAGTCTTCGGATTAATGAGCTCAATTTTCAAAATTTAAGACTAATCTCATACATAATACAATAGAAAAAGGTGTTAAGCTGATCTAATGTTATACTACAATTGTTTGGATGACACTGAATTCCACGTGTTTGTTCAATATCGGACAAGAAATTTATGTAGAGCAGTCAGTTTGTGTCTACCGCATTTTGTTTCGGTCAAAGATACAGTATTTCTGGGATGGCTGTCAGACTAGAAAACGCTACCTCATGAAGTAATGCCAAAATACAACAAGCTTGTATTGGCCTCCATTAATTTTACGATTCTTCCTGTGAGATTTAACACAAACGTAATCGCCGATACATGTTGTGTTGCTTATATCTCTTAAGCATAAAGTTTTGATCAAGTTATGTGATCTCCTAAGTAACCGCTATAAACTTGTGATTTACGCCAAGGCAAATCAAGAGATCTGAACAGAAATAGAAAACAAATGGAGAACCGTGAGTTTATTGTAGAAGAAACGTTGGACCGCTAAACCACAGATATGATACGTGGTAACTGTATGACCATAGAATAACTAAACGTGCGATATAATGTTTGCCAGAATCGAGCATGAGGTTTGTTATCTAATACTGATATATATATATCCCGATACTATTACCAGTTGTAACAGAATATTTGCTGCCGAGCAAATGGTTATTCTGTGTCGCAAAGTATGTTAGTCATTACGTCTAACAATTTCATAGTGAATATGTTCCTCGCCCTTAAAATCGGATGATGGTTTTTGCATCCAATTATTATAATTGTCAAAAAAAAAATTGTCTTGCTAATGCGCCAGGGGGTTGTCATTCCATAAGTTAAAGATTATTGGTTCGTCTTAAAATAAGGTTTGATGAACTTGATAAAGTACAGAAGTATCGGATGTCAAAATCCGTATCAATATTTTAATTTAAACATTAAGCAAAGGCGGCGTGGCTATAATCTGTTAGATAATCAATGATTATCTATTACTTAAACTACGGCACAATTTTACTGCGTGCTATGTGAATTACGTTAGCTTGATATGACTAACACTGACTATGATGTGTAACCGCTTGACATTTGTTTGTTGTACACATAGACTTGAACATAACAGGCAACAACTTCATTGTTTTGGAGGGTAATACTAATCATAAATCAATGGAGAACCCCGTCCTCAAACGACAAGTATTCAATCATCAATCGTACAAATCCAGTATGACATAATAGTATTAGTATTACAGATTGTCGATTAATCACAAGATCAGACGTAAAGAATGTTCTAACTAGTATAAGCTTTCTAAGTATCCGCCCATTGCAAGATTATTTATCCGATCGAAATATATAAACAACCGCACAAGTCATATTCGCCCAACTTATTTTTCACAAAACTTCAACATAATAAATGGTTATGACTGAAGACGTTGAATCACAAATCGACGAGGATCAAGTCATTGAACTTTCTAAAGTCAATAACATCACTTACGATGATCCACACGAATGGCCAAAAAGAAAAAAGTATTTTGTTCTTTCAGTGATATCGGTTACTGGAACGATAGCTCCTTTAACAAGCTCGTGAGTTAAGCAAAACCCATCAGCATTATTACGCTTTTTACTAGTAATATTTACAAACTAGAATCATACATATTTAATTCATCTAGGATATTTTTCCCTGTGTTACAAGTAATAAAAAAAGCATTTCATACAACCGACATGACTGTAAATTCATTAGGTAAGGAAAAATCTCACATGTAAATACATTTCTTTTCACTTACATAAGCACTCCCCACAGTGGCGGTATTTGTTCTGACAATGGGAATCTGCGTAAGTAAAAAACAAACAATTGATTATCAATACATGTCAGTCTCGTAACTAGTTTTTTATAATAGCCACTCGGTTGGGCTGCATATTCGGACAAGCGCGGAACAAGACGCAATGTTTACCTTTTGTCATTGGCAGTGTTTGTTTGTGCATCGATATCATGCGCTGTGTCGCCAAACATCTGGCTACTTATTATTATGAGAGCATTGCAGGCGTGTGGATCATCGGCAGCAATGAGTGTTGGAGCCGGAACGCTAAGTGACATGTACAAAGTCGAAGGTGAAACTTGCAATAATTCTAAATTTAATATTTCAGTTTTACGTAAAGCAAAATCTATTTGTTAACATATGAAATGTGTAAATAGAACGCGGAACCGCATATGGTTTTTTATTCTTGGGAGTATTGCTTGGTGAGTCGTACGCTTATTTGCAAGTTATCTAACGATTTAACATCTGTTTAACTGTAACTGTTCTCTTTACAGGTCCACTTTTGGGCCCACTTCTTGGGTGATTATCTACTGCAGTTATAGCTAATAGCAATTAACCGGCTGTATCCTAATTACTAACCGATGCCTTTATTATATAGTGGATATATTGATAAATTTTTTGGATGGAGGTAAACAATAGTTTCAATTGATAACCACGCGTATATACAACGTTAATAAAAAGTTTGCTTTTTTCTAGGTGGATTTTGTGGTTCCTTGCCATATTTGGAACAATTTTATTCATTCTCATATGTTTTTTACCAGAAACATATAGAGATACACGCAAGCTGGAAAAATTAAACAAACGACAAGAACGCGAAAAAAATAGTGATAACAAAGTGGAGGATAATAATAGCAAACAACCAGTGACTTGTATTATTGAACCCACGAATACTAGTACTAATGAAATAGAAAAACTGAACGACCGTAATAAGGAAAGAAAAAGCCAAATTAGTATTGATATTTCCCTTGCTATATCTACTGTATCTACAGATCCTATGGCTTCATCATCTCCAATATCACCTAGTACTACCCTTACCGTTTCACCCCCCACATCTCCTACTACCCTTGTTTCTTCAAATCCAACTTCCCCCACCACTCTCTTTAATCCAATGTTACCAATTGGTGCTTCTCCTTCTTCAATTTCATCTGTGCCTCAAATCGAGAATGGCTCCAACAAGTTTATATCTTTCTTACTTTTTCCACTGTCTCCTCTTCTACTTCTCCGCTACCCAAACTTACTGTTAATAATAACAAATAATTCCGTGATTGTTGCAACGCTGTATATGCAGAACACGCTCGTATCAGCAACATTTCAAAATCGCCATTATTTCCTTTCACCCTCTGCAACTGGGCTTGTACTTATGTCTAGCGCAGCTGGGCTCATGGTTGGAAGTGTATTGGGAGGAAGATATGCAGATATAATACTTGCAAAAGAGAAGAAGAAGAAGAAAGGAGAGCTGTATGCAGAGATGAGACTAAAGAGTGCGTGGTTTGGTATCATCATCTTACCATTATCGTTTACCGCCTATGGCTGGTGTGTAGAAAACGAGGTGTTTATTGTATGGCCTTTGATTTCTATGTTTTTTGGTATGTATGTAGTTAATTAGTAAATATAAATTCAGAGCTGGTTTTCAAGATTATAAATTAAACTCACTTTTTTACTTTTTTAGGAGGATTGGGCATCCTTGTATGTAATACCTGCACCTCAACATACTTGGTCGATGCATTTCCTGGACAGTCAGCGTCAGTAATTTCAGTGTACGCGTGTATCCGATATATAGTTGCTGCTTTAGTGTCTTTCCTGGCTGCTCCAATGGAAAATGCGCTTGGTGATGGATGGACGTTTACGACGCTAGCGTTTCTCAATATTATTGGAGGCGGTGCGTTGGTACTTACTTATTACAAGGGTAGAAAATGGAGAGAAGATTTAGAAAAGGTAGTTGATAAAGTTATAGAATAGCAGTTTTCTATGAACCGCAAGTGACATGCTTGCCCCGCATATTATTATTGAATGCTTTTCTTGTTTAAAAATACTGTCATATATTTATTTTTCTGAAGGCGACTGGACTTGTAAAATAAACTCAGACAAGAAAACGGTCTACTCTTGTGCTAACCAGTGAGACTGTTCTGTTCGTTTCTATAACTGTTCTCGAAACTCGACTTGGCACGCAAATTTTCAATAAAGTTTTACACTGTTTTTACACGTTAGATTTTGATACTCAATGAGTTGGCAAAATTATAACTAAAACTTGGTAAGACATTATATGTCACAACGTTAAGTTTTAAAAATAACAATATTTATAGTGAAAGATCACTGTAATAAAGTTTTGGTAAGATAACATTTATGTCTTTTTTGGAAATTGGATAATTTGCTTTACAAATAATTAAGTTTAAAACATTGTCTTTTTATTAAACTATTAAACACCCCCGGAGATTACGCTAAGGAGACCCATCTCTATTATTTCCGTTCTTTTGCATAATTGATTTTATTTAAAAACTTAGTTTTTTATACAAATGAGGAGTATTATTGTGGCAGGCATTATAATCAGAATTTACAAAAGCTATATAGTAATAGGATGTCGGTTAAATCTAGGGGTCAATTATAAATTTATGTTCTATACTTAATTAGAATAAAGCAAATACTATTCTATTAAATAACATTTGCCTCTTGTTATTAATAATGTAAACTTCTTATTCGCTTTAACACCTTATTACTTAAATATAAACCAAATTTTTAATTAAGCAACCGTCGTATTGACATTTGGTTGCGAATGCTTTCTTCCTCTTCTTTCATTTGATGCCAGAAATCCTTTATCATTTTCGGAGTGCGACCAGGAAAATTTAATGCAATTCTAGACCATCTAGAATTATCAGTACAATTTAATTCTATAAGCATGTCCCGCTCAATTTGGGTCAACGGCGTCATATTAACTATAAAAATAATTATAAAAACCAGTTATTAAAAAAACATACGTAGTATTAATATGACTTGAGAAAGTGCTTACTTCCAGGACTCAATGCATCATTCCATCTAAAGATGTTTCAACAAAGTATTATCATAAATTGTATTAGTCGTTTAATTCGTAAAGTCTATACTTAATATTTAACGTTGTGCAAAAAAAACATCACGTGTATAATACATAACCTACCTCCTGAAACATTGCTTAGCAGTTTTAGTACTCAAAAACCGGGATACCCATGCAGGGCCGTGCGCGTTGTGACATTCGGTGACAATAAAGTCTTCCTGTATATAAAAATATAGCATAAGAGGCTTATGGTCCAAGTCAATTGATCGGAAGATTATGTACAGTATATTACTTGATTACACCAATTTTTTTCAATGCAGTTCATAATGTCACTTTATATAATGCTACGCAAAAATTCGATAAGTACTTTGATTATACTTGAAGCACTGGTGTGTAGACTTCAGAAAGTAACCGCATTTTATGGTAAACATGTTGTATTTATATTAATCGGATTGATCTAGGGTGTGGGCTGTGAATTCGAAACAGAATGACAAAGTAATTGACTAATAAATGACTTGTAATTTGCATAAAAGCCAATAAACTCGAAAATCTTTATACAAATTATCTATTTTAAGACTACATCGCATCTATAATTAAGCACAAATCTCTTGTTTTGGTCGAATAAACTATTAGATGATTTGTTTTATCGCACAAGGCGTCAATGTTATATTGAAGACACGAATCCAAAGCATTAGTATGAAGGCGGGCGTTTCCACCCCCCTTTCAGTTTCATAACTAAACCACTAAAGTACAATTTATTGTAATGCCAAGTTATTGTAACTTCCAGTACATATACCAATATCATTGATGTGGCATATTAAATTTGAACGCTTTATATCGGTTGGTAAGCAAATTGCCATATATGGGGTCATTTATCATTTAATTGACATCATAGTTCAATATATTAGGAAATTTTTGTTCATTGAATAATTTTTAGACGCCCATTATTCTATTGTTCGCCGTATTTGGACGATCGTAAACATGATAAAGATAGAAGCGGTTTGTGAATGAAAAACTACATGTCAAAACGTTGTGAATCTGATTGACTGTTAAATACAGTAAACGTAATTCTGTTATAACATAGTCTTTTGTTGGCTGAATCGGTATCGTTAATGAGATTGATCTGTAACGATGATACATAACTAATCAATTGCTATAACACAACGTAAACAAGTGTATTCGGCCTGTCATATAAAATTTATCTTCAAAAAATTGACCCGAATGTAGATGATTTACACTCGAGGTAACATGAATTTTAAATTGTTCTAAAAATAACCACACCATACTGTGTCATACACATACGGTGTCAACAGAAACTTTGTCGGTTTTTTGCCAACCAGTTTACTATTCTTGTTTTATTTTAATTTAACAACATTACTTAGACTAATTCATGACAATAGTAATAGTTAATGTAGCCAATGCAACGTATACAGTAAATCATTTAAATTTACGTTGAGCAATGTTTAAATAAACAACATTCTTATACGATATGACGTTAGTGTTTGCTGTCAAATGTGACATAAATTACGTATTATGTAACAGAGTTATGATGGTAAAACAAATATTTTCCTTGTTGACTATTTGTAGTCTAACAAACAGTGCTATTTTTATCATAACTATTAATAGAACTGAAACATGATTTAGTGAGTAAATATAGAATAAACTGTAAAAATCAAATGGTAGATTTCTTCATAAAAGTTCTTGAGCGAATGTGCAATATGCATAACATTTGGTTTCTGTTATACCGTTTTGTAGACCTAACCGCACGACATTCGTAACCAACAAACTCAAGATCCTACTTTACTCATCTCTAATAGTTTCAAAATCATATAGTAATAGTCAATGGCCGATCCCATATCAAATATGTAAATTGACTAACAATAGTTCATCTGGGTCTATTCATATTTTTATATTACGAGGAATTATATATGTACATATATATTACACGTTATACATAAATGCAATAATGGGCGAACATGATGAGATGACTAGTAACTAACAAGTCTTACCCAAACTCTATGCATTCCGAGTTAATTGTCTTTCACCTTATTAGTTCACTGCCTTTCAAACAGGATACCTTTTCCTTCCACACGTTCTTGATAGTATCAAACACCTTCCAGAATCTCAATGTATTATCATCGCCACCAGCGCCGGTAACAATATCCTCCCCATTTGGTGACATGGCAAGATACAACACGCGATACGTATGCCCCTTCAACGTGATAATTTTCTCCATGTCTGGATATTTCCACACGACGATGCTGTTCTTCCACCATCCATGCGATGACACTAGTTCATTCTCGCTTTTTGACCATTCGATGTTACATACTTGCGCTTTTGCGTTATGACTACCGATCAATCTGCCGTCTGCTGTATTCCAGAAACAGATTTTACGATCGAGATGACCGCCGCCACTGGCAAGCACGTTGTGCGTGTGTGGGCTCCATGAAAGGGCACGGACGGCTGCTTTGTGATGAGTGAGAGAGTAGATGCGCGTGGGGTTTGTGCGGTTCCATATGAAAAGTTCTCCTGCATTGCCGCCACTAGATAGATGGGTACCTTCGAGATTCCATTCTAGGCCGCATACCTGGGGGAGAGAGGGGAGAGCGGGAGGGATGGAAATATAAATAGTTGTGAATGTCGTATGTTATCCAGTTGTCATTTGCGTTCCGTATGTTGCCACGGTTCCTAAAAGACAAACAGAATTCGTTGCCGAGCACACCTCTGAGCAATGACCAGGTAGTATTCTGAAACAGTCGGCAGGTGATCTCTTATCACTATGAACAATAAATCGATCGTTACTTCCTGAGGTTATTACACTCTCATTCCATGCAAGACAACCTGAGGCAGTGTACATATCAGCGGTTTGCATGCGACTTTTGAAGGACAGACAACACGTCTTTCTTTCTTTCTTTCTTTCTTTGTTTCTTACCCACTCGTCCCTGATGCGTCTTCATACTCTTTATCAGTTGAGAAGTACGAGCATCCCAGAGCTGCACCAACCCATCCGCGGTACCAACGGCCAGGGTTTGCCCCTTTAGAGAAAATCAAACATAAGTATCACAGATTTTCACTGCCCCGGATTTTCCTGCACCTATGCTTGCCTTTTTAATCCAATTGACTGAAGTAATTTTATTTGATGCTTCTAATTCACATAAGCGAGTCATCTATGGACACGATTATACAATGGTAAAACTTTTTCTGATATATATTCGATTAGTAACATCTCACCTGAGTCGTGCTTTTCGACCACAAGTATACGCTGGAATCTATACCAATGCTCAGTACATCGTCTGATGACCAGTCAAGAATGTTCATGTAAAAGTCATCCTGTAAAAATTATAATGTTAGAACAATGGGAAGGTTAAAGTGACTTGTTACGCGTATTGATACGCGTTTCCTCTTTCTCTCCATAAAATGCGTTATTGTCTTATACCTTTAAGCCCAGTTGATCACAGAATGCAAGCATTTGATAGGGCATAGGACTAATATTTCTTTGTTTCTTTAACGGTCTCCGCAACAGTTTTTCTACATTCCATGGAAACGGTGTCAATGAGTAGGCATCCCTCTCGGGCGTATCGATGATGTTGATTCGTCTCTCTTTCGCCCTAAATTTGAATAACCTCCTGCTAAAATAATCTTCATTGCGCGGAAGCATAGCCTGAACGATTACAGCTCGACGGAATTCATCGCCATTGTTATTGATCTGTTGAATAGGAGACAAAGAACTGCCACGGCGTCTTTTAGTGGATAGACGTTCGGAAGATATTGGCGGTTGATGGAAAGCGAAGGTTACAGATAAGTCGGAAGAATGAAGTGGGATGAATCTAAAGAAAGTGCGACATGTGCGTAAGGTAATTTCAAAAGTTATTGTTAGTTGACTAGTCAGTAAGTTAAACATTCCGCTGCTCGCTTGTTATGTTTGTTTACTATGCACACGTACCTATCGGTGTAGGTTGTGTCATTAGCGCATTCGTCAAGTGATGTGTATTCAGCGTCACGCTTAATAAAGGTATAGTGATCCATTTGTACGTGATTAGATTGTTTATTAGACGTTGTTCAGAATATATTTATAGTCTATCTATTATTATTTCTTTTTTGATTATAACAGAAGAGTGTGAAAGAATTGAAAAATCGAGTGTGAAGGAATATATTGTTTTTTTATATACGTGTTACGTGCATAAGTAGCTACATAACCCGCCGCCCAGATTCAATCTCAGAAGTTCTGAATTGCAGGTAAAAAGATGCAAAACCATACAGACGCGTTATATTACGCGTCATATGATATACAAAACTATCGTCGTCGTTTTACTTCTTCTTGATCCTCCTCTCCAGTTGTTTCTGCAAGTATTTTTTTCGGTTGTGTTCTCTCGTATGCCTTTCCCACCCATTTTGGATCCTCTTCTGATATTTGGGCATATCTGAGAAGAACTTCACGTGGATCCTCATCTAAAATGACATAAACATTAACGGTCAAATAAAAAAAGTATCCGAAGAAGTCATTTTGTATATGACAGCTTGCACGAACGCCTACCTCTCGTAGTGTCTTTGATTAGTTCTTTCATTATGTGCTGAGTCAAACTACTACCAATCTTCCCACCTTTACCGGGCCCACTAACCGGGAGATCTAATGGGACATTGACACGTACATGTTAATATAATAATTTATTTCAAGATACCAAAATATGCCATATATTACCTGGTCTCCTCGAAGCAGCAGGATCTTTCCTATCCTTTTCTCTCTTTCGTTTTGTCGTTTTGGGCCTATCATCTCTGAAAAGACTAAGCGAATGTGGCGCAATGATAGGTCTCGCGAGATCGTAATCGTCTACAGCTCTCTTCTTGGGTGCCCTCGAGACACATAGTTTTGCGCCGCGCACGCTAGTATTCGGGTCATAAAAAACGTGTACCGAACCGTCGGCACTACCAGTTATTATTTGATTTATTTTAGAGTGCCAAAGAACACGGACAACGCTCGATTGTGTGATGTTCATTGTGCGGACGGGTTGGAGAGAATCTTTGTCAAGCATTACTAGCTTGCCATAACCAGCCCCTTTCTTGGTAGCTGTCCCGGTAAGAAGCAAGCGCTCGTCTGGACTGAAGATTATGTTTGTTTCCGGGTTGAGTGTGGGTAAGTCGTTCACCTGAGACACCGCTTTTTTGAAATTACGTGTGTCCCATACTAAGCGATTGACGAAGACATGTTAGCACAACGTGACCAAACTCTTCCTCTGAGCTTTAGCGAGCACCCTAGTTGCGAAAACAATCTCTTCTTATCCACCCTATTTGCCTCTACCCTTCTACTCACCCTTCACGGTGTCATCGCCTCCTCTTGTAACCATCGTCCAATTATTTCGTGAGAAAAGAATACACGACGTCTCCGAGTATGGCAGGTGTGCCTTTTCAATCGACTAGCATTAAAGGTATTAAGTTATTGTTGAGATAATTTTAACTATCCAATAACTAGTAATTAGTCAGCATTTGTTATACTTACATGAGATGGCCGTAAATATGGTCCATTCACAGGCCATACGCAGAGCTGTCCGTCTTGTGCAGCTGATTCACACCATAGATTCATGTTAAATTCAATATAGTATTCTATCTTTCGCCCGTTTCTAATGCATGTCAACTCGACACCTACCTCCGGCAATAAGCTTGGCGTCATGGCTCATTGTTACTGCTGTCACGGACGATCTTCCGCCCCTCTCCTTTGATTTATATACAATAATTTGTTTTTGCTTGCGCTTATTTTCAACATCCCAAATTCTATAATATCGTTCTATTATGTTAATAATAATTACAGAGCAAGCATGTATTTCTTGGATCTGTTATAATCACCTTATCGTACTGTCGGCTGATGCTGTGAAGAATGTTTGTTTATCATGTGGGTGCCATCCGCCCGAAGTCAAAGACGCAATATGACCGCTGAATCAGGGAAATAGAAAACATTTATTATAGGAAAATGCCAATATCGAATACTCGTTCTGTAGTTACTTACACTGTATTTCTCATGTCTCTTATGTACGGATCTCCTTTGACATATTCTTCACTAGAAAAAGACGCGTTTGTCATTTATATTCAACAACGAAAATAGACTTTTTTTCCACTTACATTTCAATTCCATCACGATCATACAACTTGGCTCTTGCTGACCCCGATATTATCAAAAACGAGTCACCACTGATACTATATTCTAGATGATGAATCTTGCATAGTACAAAATAATGTATAAATAATTGCAGTCAAATTCAGGAAATCCTAGTTCCACGAGCATACACACCTGGTGATCCCCACACGGTCTGATGCTTCTAAATGGACGAAGTGATGCATCCATACCAGCAAAATCCCAGAATTTTGTATCGAAATCGTACCCTCCGCTAATCAGACGAGCTCCAGAGGGATCCAGAGTTAATGCCGAGACAGTCTATAAAAAGTATGAGTATCATGAAATGATATGGGATATTAAAGCAAGGTTTAGTGAGCGTAATACTACCATACCTCACAAACTATTCAGCATGATCGTTTTAACCCAAAATTCTAACCGTATTCATCAATTCCTTAGCAAATGACAAGATCAGCTCACCTTGGAATGATCATGTAATTTTATCTCATGAGAAATAGGCAAAGTGTCAAATGTTTCTTCGTCGTCCAAACTCTCGTTGTCATCCGAATCTGTCTCATAATCTTCCTCCAATTTGATAGGGCGTTTTGCAGGGGAAGGCTGCCCACTTTCATCTTTTATGCGTTTACTCTCAGGCTCTGTAATTTCTTGTTTTACATGCGCTTTCTGAATAATGGTAATCAATAGGAACATGATCAGAATACGCATGTCTTTCTCATATCTTGGGACTGGCGTATTTCGAGATACGGTCCAAAAAAAAAAACACAAACAATCCTGCAGGAATTCATTCATTTCACTAAACACATTACATACATCACCTTCCTTCCGCCTTGTTTTCTCAAAAGCATCAGTTGTTATTGCAGTCTTCTTCTGTAACCCAAATGAGGTAGGTAACATCGCCCTCAGTTTTGTAGCTTCATGATCTTCCGCTTCTTCCTCGTCATTACTTTCGGATCTGTTCGACTTGGAAGTAAAACCAAATGACTTGGGCAAATATCTTGATAATTCATCGTCTTTACCGAACTACTTGTACGAGCAAAGAAAATGATATGAATGAGCAGGTAGAAATTGCGTGAACAAAGAACTAAAACGTACGCACAAGAGACATTTTTGATACGGTATTGTTGGATAGAGTAGAAAAGTTGGGTATGCCGATCCGTCAATCATAATGAAATTGATCATGTGAATCGGTTCACATAATATTATTAATAAGCATAATACTGTACAATTCTGCCGAGGAGCAAGAGCAGAATTTTTATACGGTATCTCTCCAACTAAGTCGTTCGCAATATACAACCATTAATCCAAAAAACGCCAAGCACAACTAGTAGTCTATAAATACTGATCGGCACCTGATGAGCTTATTATAAAATAACACGACCCGCACTCGTTTTCGTCTTAGGAAAATCAAATCACAAAATCTTTCCAACATCAATATTGCAAACAATTCAACCTATAAAAAAAGCAAACAAAAAACATGTTTGATTTCACTATCGATTCATTTTTGGGTTGTTGATCGGATTTATCTTCGGTCCTTTGCTCACGGCTAATCAACCCTGTAACTCAAATGCTCAAAGCACCAATATCAATCAAATTAAAATCCCAAACCAGACAACTGCTCTGTGAGCGAAAATACTTGTTAAAAAAATACTTGTGGAAAGATTTTGAAATCTCTGAGCTGGACTCAGTTTTATTTAACAAAGTGGTTATAAAATTCCACAAATCGCGCGAAAGAAAAAGCACCATTGCTTTTATTCTAAAAGGCCTTCACCAACAAAAATTCTCGAGAAAAACGATTAAAGCGCTTAAAAATTGGGTAGACCCGGGTAACTATAGTTGATTCGGTGCGAGAAGTATCACATGTTTGTGTAAGTAAAACGTATAAACATGGCTGAGTTGGGCGGCGCAGAGCTAGATCGCGACTCTTTTGTTATCATTCTCATACTTGACAACATGGACCCGCAACTTACCTTGAACGATGTTCCTGATTTGTTTATCGGTTCATATATAAAGAAGAACAGAAATGCCACGGATAATGACATCATTAAGGCATACCAAGAACAACAAGGTAAGCAAGCAATGAATACACGTTTATTGGGGAGGATAGTTGAAATGCATTACGACATGCGTTGGGGTTGGGACATAGAGCAGAGTCTTAGCAAATGTTAGGTTATACGTAAACTCGTCTGAAAGGGCGGAGGAGACAAGGGACATTATGGGTTAAATTGAGAAACAGAGGAAGAATAGTTCGAATGCATTACAACATGTGCGTTGGGAGGAGAATAGTTCGAATGCTGTTATAATCTGAAATGTTTATTGCGTTACTTTACTTCAGTTTCAACCTGAAGTATTGTGTAGAAATAAGCACTAGATTTTGATTAACCAAACTTATGTCTAGCTCAAAATGTCCTAGTACAACAAACGTCAGGGTCGAGTCAAACGCGTGAACTCGAGAGGGCCTTTAACGTCTCGTTCCGAGATCCTGTCGGCTATCTACATGCACTATGCCAACGGATAAGCCAAGTTGCAGATACTGATGACCACTTCAACTACTTGGCTATCATCCAGTCATCAGGGTATGGAAAGACAAGGGCAGGCTGTGAACTTGCGGCCGAATTTCCCTTTGTATATGTCTGTTTTCGCGAAAGTGGCTCAACTGGATACCCTCCGGCCACCCCGAAGAGTGTGAATATGCTGAGCAACATAAATAAAGCAAAGGACGTAGATGAAGCCGAAGTTGAGGCGTTGGGCTGGATTCGATCGATCGTCTCGACGTTTCACGAAAAAAGAGAAGAATTTCGCAAGAATCAACCGCAAGAGAAATATCAACAAGCATTGTTGAAAGATCAGGTAATGTGATTCTTTTACTTGCCAGGCATTAATACAAATATATACTACTTTTTTTTAGCAACAAGCCATAGATTTCTGGGATGCTGTCGATGCCAATCGTGGAAAGGAAGAGGTGCCGAAAACTAATTCTTTTCATCGATGAAGCCTCTGCTCTCCTCTGTATGTATTTATCTCTAATTTCTGAGCAAAGCAGTTCTTATCACAATTAATATTCACGCTTCTTACCCATCTTGTAGCTAAAAAGAAGGATCGAGTGGATGCTACTAAGAAAAATCAGGCGTTTAGAGCAGTTCGGCGTGCCCTATTCAAATATAAAGCTTATGTTATCGGTCTCTTGACAGATACGAATTCCTCGGTCGCCAATTTGGCACCTCAACTCGAGCATGATCCTTCAGTATGTATTAACAATTGGATTCCAATTTACTTTTTGGAAACCCTTACTTTGTTACATATAATAAGTCTATAAATAACTGAAATTTGACATCAAACCGTTTTTTAGGCGAGGGACTTTAACCGTAATGTCCACAAACCATTCATCTACCTGGCCACGATGGATTGCCTGAGGTTAGCTTTTTTTTTGTCTTTTTGTCATTTATATCCATGACTGCACACTCAATTATCAAATGGGTTTTGTAGTACTGATATTTCACTCAGTGAGAACGGTTCGGGTCATGATATTGTCCGGTTTGGCCGACCGTTATGGGGTTCTTGGTGGCAGTCAGCAGAGTCCTGGGAGACAAACCAAGACAAATTTAGGAATACTGTACGACTTGCCAAGTTTAAGCTTCTTGGGGGAACGAATCAATGGAACCAGGATTAGGATGTTAAGATGAAAAGAAATGCAGCACTTGCCATAATTGCTTGCATCGCCACTTTATATATCTCCCCAATCTCGAGTGTTGCACCTGATCTTGTCAAGTCGCATATGGCAACATTGATTCACATTGATGATGATCGCAAGAAGCATTTGATAACTTATCCATCTGAGCCTGTATTGGTCGAAGCTGCACTGGAGGTACTATCAGAGAATGGTGTAGAGCTTGAGGTACTAATGGAATTGGATGCTGTCAACAAATTCAGTGGAATTCTTGATGCAGGGAGCCAGGGGGAGCTGGTTGTGAGGTTGTTATTCTTGAGTGCATGGTGTTGATTGATCTGCTTGGAGAGAAACAGCAGTAATAAGGTTTGTGTCAAGCATTTTTATTCTGGTTGTCATTTGCATCAGCTTATTTTTGTCCATTTGCCTTGTAAAGGTTTCATTCTCAGTCAGACGTCCAGTTCTCAGTTTTCTTCAAGAGCTTTTTGAACAGGAGCTTCCAGAAAAGAGCTTGGCCTACCTGAATGACTTTGAAGTAGGATTTACCCATTTTATTGGACTTATGGAAGTACCAGACATATCAACACTCAATAGTGTTTGGGATTGATGTGGTGCTATGCATTTTAAGAACAACCAAGAAGGTTCAGATTTGGGCTAGTTATTAGGCATAAGACAGATAAGGAGCATTTAGGAGCATTAGTGGTACAGGTTAGTGTGATTACAATCTACAGAACATTTTTGCCTCAGATGAAGAAGAAAACTAATTATAATATGCAATACATAGGTCAAAAACTATGCAGTTATAAGTTAAGCAGAACCAAATGGAGGAAACCTTTGCAGCAGGATGTCAGCTTGAGCCCAGGATTACTTTCTCTGAAGACTGTGCTAACATTATTAAGGATAATTATCTGGCCATTTATGTTCACATTGGTGAGATCATAAATTTGATATAGTAATAGTAACAATTTCTACAGAAAACAGAGTATTTTAGTAAATTCTGTCTATTCTCTTGCAGGAGTAGGAGTGGCATATAAAGACACCCCTGAGCTTAAATCCTTCAAATATAGCACACCAACTACATGATCATCTACATCCAAAACAGCTGAGCATTCTAGCAATGATAATCAGCTTTTCGTCTGTGGTCTAGGTTCCTTTAAATTCGAACACTGGAATATACTTGAAAGTCTTCTTTGTGCACGGAATGATGCAACACTACTCTGCACTCCAGAAGACAGGCATTTTCTGTATTATATGTTACCCTGTGTTTATGAGAGTGCTAAGAAAAGGTAATTTCTTCATGTGCTCAACTCAAACCTATTATTCTGCAAGTGACAAACATGCTACAATTTGCAGGTTACAAGTCAGTGATGAGCAAGAAGAAAGTTCATTGACTGCAAAGAAGCACAAGCAGAATAGAAACAAGCAAAGTCACAGTAGTACATAGAGACTTTGCTACACTCCAAATAGAATTCTCATCAAAAGAAAGTTGAATAAGATTCTTATCAAATTAAATTTGTAAAGTTAACTGCTAGATTGCATAAAATGACATTTTTGCATAATAAATTGGCCTAAATCTATAACACATTACTGCATTATGTTCCACAAGTCACTTGAGAGAAAGGATAGACAAACATGCTTCAAATTAGTTAGTCGATGAACACAATACCAAAACCGTTTTCAATAATTTATGTCAAATATGCTGTGAAAAAAATTACAAAATGATAAAAACTATATATAGGATTACCCGTGTATGGAAAATTATACTTATAATGGTTCAACTGAATATGAAAAAGCAGTGCGTTTCTTAAAGGTAGGTTGCAAATGTGGTTGCTCGAAAATGATTCCGAGAGAGAGGTTTGCCGAATTACGTGAGGCGTTTCAAGCTCTCTCTAGATCTGAGCAAGATATATTTTTAATGGCCCAGTTGAAAGCAATGAATGGTGAGGAAATAACTGCCAGCCGACGTCTTAAAAAGAAAACGCGTACTAATAAATGAACTTTTTATTATTGAGATCGTAATACGCCACTTTGTCAGAAGACGTATCTCAATATGTTAGGAATTGGTCGTACCCATTTCGAAAACGTCAGAAATCACCTAGCGACGAATGGTATAATATCGCGAGTTCATGGTAACATAAAACGAATACCGCGATGGAAAACCAAAATAACCATTGACATAACCGTTGCTACTGCCGTGAAGAATTTTTTCGAAAACTATGCGGAAATTTATGGACTACCAAGTCCGGGTAGAAATGTCAATCGCATTACCCAATCACTTACACTATTACCTGAAAACGAGTTACAAGTCAGTCTATCGCGATTTTATTGCCGGTCTCGAAAACGATAGCACGTTGAAATTGTTAAAATATGACGCATTCCGCAAGTTATGACATCAATTAACGCCTTATATTCAAATTGTGAGTCTAAGAACGGATTTATGCGAAACATGCCAACATTTTCGGAACGGCTTACAATACAATGCTCGCAAGGAAGAAGAAGCGAAAAATTTATTGAAAAAATTCAAAAAACACCTAGTTAAAGCTAAGACCGAGAGAAATTATTACAACAAAAATACGAAATTAGCAGAACAACAAAGGAAATTGGTAGAC
>CAJVPJ010000409.1:0-25851 GCA_910592205.1 Paraglomus occultum | reverse complement strand
ATGGTTGCTAAAAAAATGGTTTACCATTGTTATTGTCGATATGGATTCTGCTCCGCATGCGGAATACTTCGATGTAGTCCAGTGTGGTGCGTTTGTGGACATAAACAATTATCCGACGGATGGACTAGCAACAATGAGCGACTCGATGAGTTTATTAAGAAAACTCAATTACAAACGAACTCGGCAAACGATGCCTATTTGGAATGGATTCCATTTGAGCATATTCAAATTCGGGAAACTTTTGTACGCCTAAATTATTTATCTACTATCAAGCATGCACGTGTTGCATTGATTCCGCTTGAAATATCGGATGAGACGGATGATTTATATTTTGACAAGGTAAATTATTCATCACAATTACACATCATGCTTATGAATTGTTTGGATAATTAGGCTCTAATATATTGTGTTATGTTCGCTAGTTATGTGATGAGCATCCCGATATTCTTACCACGGATGTTTGGATTACCATTGGATTTACATACCGCGCAAGTCCAAAAGGATACTATTTGATAAAACAATTTGATGACATTGGATTATGTCTGGCATGTGTAAAGCAGTTAGTACCCAAGATAAATACATTTTGTTACCACTGTAAAGCACCAAGACCTCTTGATTGGACGACTGGCAACAAATCTTTGGATTTATTCATTATGGAGTCATGGCGTAATACTGCGCATGAAGATGACGCCTACATACAATGGATTGAATACTCACTACTGACCAATGTACAATGGGTGACATCGTTACGCCATGGATGCTCACGTATAGCATCTTGGTTAGAACCGACGTTGAATGAATTGACAAAAGTGACACTCAAGCCGGTAGGGGATATTCAGTCACTCGATTCTCACCAGGTAAATTATTTCACATGTAATATAATGTAGTTGTAAATAGCATTTACGTTAAGTATACATTGCATTGATTGTTGTAATGATTGTACAATTTCAACAGCTAATTAAGGAATATCCAGAGATGTTGACACCAGATAACATTTGGATAATCGGAATCACTCAAGATCCATATACTCGGGAATACTATTTAGTTTTCTACTATGAAATACAAACAATATTGGACAAATATATACGACTTAATATGAACCGAGATGTTCGGTTTGTGCAGTATGCCAACTTTTATGATCTCAAAGAGATCGGATCGGGTTGTTATGGAACAATCTATGTTGCCAAACATGAAGTGTATGTAAGATACATGCCAGGAATTGTTGTGCTCAAATGCTTTAAGAATTTTGATCAGGCGCCGGAATTAGTTATTTCCGAGGTAAGCAATAATTGGTGGATTGAATTTAAAAGTGATATTTAATTTGACGTTGTATTTATTAACAGTTCAGAAATCATGCTAGATGCAAGAGTCGTTCTTTCCTTCAAATTCATGGAGTCACACAAAATCCAGAAACAAAGGACTACATTATCATTATGCAGTATGCTAACCTTGGTAATCTTTTGTCTTATTTGGATCAAAATATCAACAGATTGACATGGAAGACGAAATTAGATCTTTTGAAGAAAATAGCGTGTTATCTGCACAATATCCATGAAGCGGGATTAGTGCATTGTAATCTTCATGGTGGGAACATAGTTCTGCATAATAGTATATTTGAAGTCATACCATTCATATGCGATCTTGGTCTCTCACGATCAGTGAATTCGCGTCAAACAAATCCAACCATTCAAGGCGTTTTGCCTTTTGTTGCGCCAGAAGTCTTTCGTACTCGCAAGTTTACTCAAAAGTCAGACATATATTCTTTTGGTATTATCATGTATTTAATCGCCACTGGTGAACCACCTTTTAAAGATAGAGAATTCAGCAGAGATTTAATACGTGATATAATGTGTGGACTACGACCATTGATGCCTGATTCGGCACCAGAGGAATATAAAAAAATTGCTAGGTGGTGTTGTGATGCTGATCCTAATAAGCGTCTAGATGCAAAGAAGCTTCGGGATGACGTTCGCGAGCTTATTTTGAAGGTGCAGGCATACGATCTTGGCGACAGCGAATGGAATACCATTTATCATAGTAACGTAATATAATATGATCTTTATTACGTCTTGAGAGGAGAATAACATATTATATACGCTTTTGTTTACTGAGATCTTACGCAAGTAAGAAAGAATTTGATTCGTCTCTATTACGAGTAAATTATAGTATTCGATATAATCGAAAAGTTACCGAATATCTTTTGGGTGATCAGTCTCACATGACCATTTAAGACAATAGAGATTATTTTTATCTTGGCTCCATATATCTCGATGTGCATGGACTCTCTTACAGGCATCGGAGACGGCATACTTTAAATTTGTTTAGTCAATAGCAAATATTTTACTTCGATACAGTTAAACTCTAGTGTAAACATTAAAGTGCTCGTATCGAGAATTAACTATGATCAGCCTTTACCCCAAGCCAAACAAGAAACTGATAAACCGTTGTACGCAACATTGCTTCCTCAAATTTTGTTTTCTTGTTCTTTGGTCGATTCGGTGGTGTTTCTTTATATTCACTGCTAGCGCATATGGTGGAGGAGTTTTAAACTCATCATCATCGCATCGTCATTTAAATCTCGGACGGGAATTAACAAAACCCTATAAGTTAAGCAATCAATTAGAATAATAATCAAAATGTCAAATAACACAAGTTTAAATAAAACTCACACGAATATTCCATGCCACTCTGATTGCGTCCTTTAGATAATGATATGCTGAAAATGTGAGCGGGATGTTGAAAGATGTCAGATGATGCAAGAAATATACGTCACGCTTCTCCATTAAATAGACTCGGACTTCTGTCATGTACGTCTGAGCGAGCCAACGCAAGTAAAACGTATAAGTACAACAAGTTTTATGAAACGAGATAACCGACACTGACTGAATTAATCGCACCTACCTGTATTCCACTTTAATTGTAATTTACCATGGAACACAAAGACTTCCATACAACATAAGAACTCCTTGTATTAATGGAGCTATATAATTGCCCGTCCATTCTCGCTCATTACAATTATGCCGTACTAGTGGATTATGGACAAACTCAAATGCGTCCAAACTATGATGAAAAAAAAGCAATTAAACATAATGTAATAAAATTTATAATCTTGCAAAAATAAATAACAAGTTATAACATACAACTGTCCTGTCACTCGTTCAGCCCAACGCGTAATTTTGGGCCAGTCATTTTCTCCATATGAAAACTCATTGTTGTATCTAGGAGCATTTAAGCTTCGGAGTTCATACCATTTTTCGCGAGCCCATCTAAAAAATTAAAGACGTTAAAAACATATACAAATTTTTTCAGCCCACAATTAATATATTCTTACCCTTTGGTTAAATAAATGAGCAACGAGTACCTCGATTTCGTGATGATAAAACTTTCGAACCGCTTCAGGCTTGTTTTTCGACTAAATTAACCCACTCCTCATTAGAAACCGACTTTTAAGTTTCGAAGATGGCGTTAGGTCCACAATGTAATATGAGCCGGACTAAAAAGCAATGAATAAATATAAACAGAAAGTGAGCATTGATTAAAAAAAAAAGTAAACATCGGCTACTACAACTTACTCATAGGATGATGTGGTTGCATTTGCGCTGCGCAATATTCCTTCACAACGGCTAATAAGAACATGAGCTCTTTTCGTTATTTTCTTTGTCTTATTATCCGACTGTTTTCGTTTTATAGTTCTCATGTGCGCGACTCCATTGGACTCAATTATGTAAAGTATATTTTGAAAGAGCTGGAAATTCGAGTCTCCACGAAGAAACTTTTATTTGCAATGAGATGCTTGCTAAAGCCCCTTTTATCGTAAATTAGTAACTAAGCAACATGTGACGCAAGACTTGAAAGTCATGACTCGTATAGAGATGAATGGTTAAATACGTACTTTTTCAGCCATTTATCTATCTCTACACCAGTCATGACTTTGAAGTCTTGTGTCGCAAGCGGTCCCATGGCAACTACGATCTTTAGCCATTCATCTTTATACCAGTCAGGCATGACGTGTCCATTTTGTCAAAACAAAGACTGAAATTTACACGATATGTAATTTTGTGTTAATTTTACACGTGATCGCGAGTTAGACTGCTGCTTTAGATCATCGCTCTCGCCATTGCTGTACAGGTTACTAGGCCTCTTTTACCGCAACACTGTAAGCAGAAGGACGCGTCTGCGACAGACTAAGGATTTGTCGGAAGCTAGTAATAGCAAATCATCAAAGATAGATTGAGCGAATAATGCAACATATCTGTCTAAGTGGATGGCTGGCTGACTTCGAGATTACAGTGATTGTTGGGGGTGTCTATTGGGCACGCAAGACGTCTGCGTCAGACTGAGGATCTGTCGGAAGCCAATATTGGCAAGTCACTATCTAGTAGTTGAGTGAACGCCCCATTTAATAGTCAAGATTGTTGGGGACACACAAGACGTCTGCGGATCTGTCGGAAGCCAATATTGGCAAGTCACTATCTAGTGGCCGGTCTTGAGTGAACGGCCCCATTTAATAGTCAAAAATGATTATTACATGATTTGATACAACAAATTGAATTACATCAAGTTTGGAAATGCTGTTTATTAATAAACTCCTGAATATTTTTGATTTTCCTAGGAATAACAATTCCCGGTTTTTCATCATGCCACACCTCGCAAAGGAAGGTTTCATTGTCCAGACATATGCATCTTTTTTGCCGATCTCGATTAATGATATCTTCGAGTTTTTTAACACCTTGTACCAACAAGTGTTATGAAGCCGACGTTGAGCCCGTTGCGCCTCCGATGTGGTTCGATATTTTTGGAAGACGGCATCAAGCTCTAATCCGTTCAAGAAAGGAGGGCGATATTCGGTAATAGATTCTTCGTTAAGAACTTTGTTAGCTATTCGGATGCATCTAGTCTGAAATTTGCGGTTTCTCTCAGAATTCTCTTTCCGCCCAAGCCTGTTCTAGTTAAGATAACACTTTGGCTGGTTTGTTTGTTGTTGCGGTTACCAGCGTTATTTGATTATTTTAATCGTCTTCAGGCGGTTGAGGCAGTGATGGTTTACTCATCATCTCAATCTTGGCCTTCAACTCCAGTACTGTACCCTATAAAAATAAATGCAAACGATCAGCGTGATCAGTATCGATAATATATGGGCGATGCGATAAGTGCGTGCAAAAGTGTACCTCGAGTTCTTCGTTGCGTTTTCGAGCCAAGTCGTATGATTGCGACACTTTCGCATATTCTCTAGCAGCACGTGTTTCTCGCTCAATGACCCATAAACCCTTTTGAATTATCGTAAGGAAAAAAGAGATGCAAATAGTATCGTGCGTAGTTATATGAGATACTTGTCGTGGAATATCAAAAGCATATCGATCACTTCTTGTGCTCGACGACCCGATAAAAAGTTCTGCTGCCGAAAATTATTATTACGAATCACACACCTGCCTCTCATCCTGCTTGTTGGTAGTCTTTTGTTGCTGTAACTTGGCTTTAAGATCATCAATTATCTGCGATTGAGTGCTATAGTAAACGAGAACATTATTTAATAGTCTGCGTCACGTTCGCAATCGCTGTTTCATAAACGACCACCAATTCAATACCTAATAGTCTCGTTCAATTGGCGCATTACTTGCTCGTTAGTCTCACTAACTACTTCCATCTTTTTCGCTTGAGCGACTAGCTTTTCTATTTCCCACTCTTGTTCTTGGAATTCTTTTGATTTGTTTTGCCTAAATTGAGTGAATGTAGCAAAAGAATAAAATCAATCAGATGAAATAAAAAGTAGTGATTATACAATTTCTTCCTTTAAAAAGGTTAAATGATTACCAGTTTAGTAGCTTCTTCGCTAGTCGGTCTATTTGACTTTCATACTCGGACAGTTTGGTAAGCTCGGCTTTGCGAGTTTCTTGTTCAGTCTCAAGCTTAAAAACTCTATTTCCCATTAATGTCAAATAAATATAGCCGTCATTAATCAAGCTACGAATTAATCTGATATACTTGCTTGTAACAATGCATCGCTACTCAATTACAGCAAGCCCAACTCACCTATCCCGCGCCTTATCCAACTCTTCCCTGATTAGCTTATTCGCAGTCTTTGCATCGTCCACCTGATTTTGACAAGTTTTCACCTTGTTCTCCCATTCCTTCCTCTCCTCCCTGAATTTTTTTATCCTTGCATTCAGTTCATTCTCCCACTCTACTTGCTTCTTCCTTGAACTTTGCATCTCGCTTCTCTGTTTATCCAATGCATCTTGCGTTTGTTTTATTTGAGTCCTCAACATTTTGCACGTACGATGCAAGTTCTGTCGTTCTGCTTCGACGCTTGCGTCAACGACATGATCGTGATGCAGTCTACCAATGTGTTGAAGATGTTGTTGTTTGAGATAGAGTTCAAAGTTGAGTTCGTTGCGGAGGAGCATTATTTCGCGTTGCAGGAAGGATATTTTGGCTTGCGTGTTTGTCGATGGGCGCAAAGGAGGAGAAAGAGGTAGCGACGATTGTTCATAGGGTGGGACAAGAGGAGCAAAGATCGTTGATGACTTTTGAAAAAAAAAAATTGGGTTAAAAAAAATCGAAAACAAGCAAGTGTGTAACAACAATCTTGGGACATTTTCGTGTTTGTTTTACTTACCCATGGATCATCGCCAACAACAATGTCAGCACCACTCTTTAAAGCTTGATGAATTCCAATAATATCCTGCATCGATATCGCCTGCGACAATTTCCTCACTTTATTACCGTCTCCTTCCTCCTTTTCATCATCATCAGCATCATCATCACCACCATCCTCGCTATCACCTTTCTTGTGGTCAATTTCGGTAATTTTCCTAATAACTCCGCCCGTGTTTTCGATATCATAGCTAACGCACTCGGCCACTACCTCGGCGGGTTCTAGTTTCTTCCAGCGAGAAGTATCGGACAGTTCGCGTTCACAATCGTTAAGAATAAGTTTCGGGTGAATTGTATGACGACGGAAAAGTGGCTATGGGGGCACGGGAATTGGTTAATGGGGAAAGCCAGAGTTAGGATAAAAAGAACGTAATGATAAAAGAAATTCTACTTTCAAAATATATATTTACCAGACTGCGCGATCGAATTATGTTTTCATCAATTTGTTCATATAGTGGCGTGTAATTCATTTCTGCAAACCATCTTCTGGGATCTCGTAGAAACTTTACGGTATTGCATGGAAACATGCCATACAGAAACGTGAATAATGGTAGACAATTCGGTGGAGTTGAAGGAGCAGTATCGAAACTTGAATCTATTTTTTGAACAGGCAAGTTGTTGCAATATTTTAAAAATCTCGACACGATATGGTGTGCATAGGCACTCATTTGTACCACTAAAAGGAACAGACCTGCCTCTCCCTATTTATCCACCCAACCCTCGTCCTCCCTCCTCTTTCACCTTCCTCATCCCATTCAGTAACTTACCAAACCTCTGCCAGTCAATGTTATCACGATTTCTTTCTGCATTCAAGGTTTCCTCATCATCATCAATTCTATAACTTATCCTTTCAATTTGATCTTCGACATCATCATTCCCAAAATCGATATCGACATGCCGAGTCAGTTTATCCCAACAAAGTATTCTCACAAATACGCTATAAAGTTGAGGAAGATTTTCTACTACGGAAGTAGAAATGTGAGGCATAAGCATTATTAGGGTTGTAAGAGAGAGAGAGAGAAGGGTTGTCGAGGAGTCTATCTGCAAAATGAGAATAAGAAAAAGAAAAGAAGAAACAAGCATTGGAATTGAAGATGCATATATAAATAGCAACAATTTTAAAAGTGATTAATTAAACATATATCGGGGATGGCGTACTTTACATCAGTGCGAGTAATTGCCAAATACCTGGAGAGAAGTTAGAATTGATTCGAGCAAAGACGTTTCAAGAATCTGATGAATATTGATAGCCTGTGGGGGAAAAAAAAAATAGGAATTAACGTTTCTGTGATGATTATCGTAAATCACGTAAGAAAAAAAAACACGCACCTGCTGTCTTATAAATATTCCAAGAAGTGTCAACACTTGAAGGCGAGTCTTTTTCTCCAAAAAGTATTTGTTTAAAAGTGTGAAAAAGTTCTATTACGTAAAGATAATGAATACATGAGAAGAAATCAGCAAAGCGCAATCACAATCACCTCTCTGGAAGAAAACATTTCTCATCGACATCTTTCCAAAAAAACACGTGTTCAAACAATCGGGCCCATACACTCTGTTGCCCTTACCTTTGTTCTAACACTCCCAAATCCTCTCAAAAGACTTTCAAGATTTCTAAACCAGAATCTCCTACTCTCTTCCCTTTTTTCTCCACCGCTATCCTCCTCCCCAACAGCATTGCCTTCCATCGCACTCTCCTCAAGATACCT
Organism: Paraglomus occultum; assembly: GCA_910592205.1. NCBI lineage: Eukaryota > Fungi > Glomeromycota > Glomeromycetes > Paraglomerales > Paraglomeraceae > Paraglomus > Paraglomus occultum. The sequence goes on along the minus strand of CAJVPJ010000409.1, from coordinate 17,491 downwards.
CTCCGTAATGCATTCTACAAATTTGCCCACTTTCGTTCCTTCTCCAGTCATAGAATCGATAACAATCTTTTTAGTTTCTTCGACAATGTCCTTGGTATGCCCTTGAGATTGCAATATCGGACTCAGAACGTTATCCCACCATTTTGTGATTATCACGTCGGGAGTGAGAATAGGAAGCAGAGCATGCAGAATTTGAAAGAATGGTAATATCTTGTTTGAATCGTGAATGTTTTTGTAAATTGATGTCAGCTCGTTGCATAGGCGATCATGACGATCACGCTCGAGGGGTGGATTGGAATGCGTGGAGAGCGTAGAAGCGAAAGAATCTATCGAGTTGAGCGTTTCTTGAAGACTGGGAGTAGAAGTAGTGAGTGTTGACTGAATTTGTTTTAACAGGTCAGACAAGCTGGACATCTAAATGCTGATGGATATGTTGAACGAGAAGAGAATTGAAAAAGAGTGTTGCGGTTGATTTTTTCATTTTATCTATGATGTCATCGCGCATCTCTACAGTTCAAATCTCGCGCTTACCAAATACGGACATGTCAGTCAAACGTACTCTTTAGATCGTACCTTCATTGCCGTAGATAACTATAATGTCGCTTCAATGCAATGCCCTAATGCTCAAGAATTATTTGACCATGTGTTGTAAACGAAAATTTGATCGACAATCAAAATGCTATCGACGACGACGCAAAACCTGACAATCGAATACATGCCATGATCAATGTCAGCTCGTGATAATCATAATCGGTTATATAGACTGGATATTAAGTTAACTGATAAAATTTTATTTATTGCTAGTTAAATACAGTTTGTAAATATTAAGTGAAGTTATTTGTCAATGACAGTTAGCGTATTCCTCCAAAATTGCTGTAAAGATTTCGTAGGGAAACATTTTAAAGCATATTCTTCTAAATTTGTGCACAAATTTCGTAAGGGAGCATTTTATAACGTATTCCTCTAAAAATATACTATTTTATTACAACGACCCCTCGTTATGTCCAATTCCTCCCATATTGACCGTCTCCCGGCGGCCAGCCGAACCATGACATTGGCCAGTCGAATGTCTCGTGTTGTGATATTGCCTTTAATATGTGGAGGAAGAGTGGTCATGGTTACGGAGAAAGCGTCAGATTTCCTCATTTTTCGTCCATCCCGTCTTAGACCGTCAGATGTCGGTAATAAAACAACCTTCTGGGTCATTTTTGTATAACTCCAGAATCATTTCGCCGAAAGTACCCAAAGTCTCTATTTCCTGTGGCGACGATGCTGATGCCGTTATCGGAACTTCTTATTGTTAGAGTGGTCGAAGATGTCATCATTTGTTGTTTCGCCAGGCCAGCAGGATGGGATCGCCAGACAAGTAGAGACATGACCGTTATCAACGTGGACAGATGATATACTTGTCCCCCTATAGTCATTGTTTGCGGCGGTGTGATAACCGTGGCAGTTACTGTCGAAGCCAATAAAAGTTCCTCGCGATATACTGTCGAAGCCACCAACGCCGCATACCGACTCGTAATGTCGGTCAGCATTCTGAAAAACGCCCTCACCGGCGTTGTTTTGTGGGTACGGTATTCGTCGTGCATGGTTTGTTGATAGAGTGAATAAAAGTTCCCTCGCGATAGTTGATAAAGCGAACGGCGGACCATTGTTTATTGTACTCATCCAATGAAAGATGAGTATAGCCCGTGCAATGTTGTATTTGTCGGGGACCTATCCATTGAGTATAACCCCTGTAGTGACGCTTGAATTAGTCGGGAGACAATTTTTATGTATGCCAAGCTCATCCAATGATGGATGAGTATAGCCCGTGCAGGGACCGTGTGGGGAGGGCCGGGCGGGAAGGGGGGTGGGATGATGAGTATAGCCCGTGCAATGACATTTAATTGAAGTCATGGGGCAATCGTATAAGCAAGCAAACCGAGTTCCAAATTAAAACTTGTCGTCATCGATAGCGATCACATCTGCGTCTTGTCGATTGATTGATAATCCATTCCGTTCAAGTGTAGGTAAAATCCTATGACATTGGTAAGTCGAATGACTCTCACGAATGGAAAGTCTTTGAAATCTTATCTGTATTGCATTGTGGTCAAGCCAGTCTGCAATGTTAATGTCTTGTTGGCCAATGCGTACTCTTTGTGTAAAAAATTAACCCTACCATATATGGCATATATAATTTTTAAAGAAAGGGTGTACAGAAATCGGATAACTTGGATTGTGAAATGAGGCAATTTGTGTGGTATGAACATAGTTGACAATATGACACAAGGACAAAATTACGTGTATAAATAAACATGTATAAAGTCAAACATTATACAAACAATGACAAATCAAGGTGTGAATGTAGTTTGTAATATTATGCAAGTATGCAAATTAGTGTACGAAAGAAGTAGTGTAGTGTAGGGGTTCTTAGGAAGAAAAAAAAAAGTCCAAAAGAAGAATCGTGAACGTTTGGTAGAGGTTCGTAAGAAGAATGAACGTCTATTCATGCCGTATGCCATGAGAGCAAGCGTTTGGTAGGGTGAGCACATTTAACCACGTACAGTTGAAGTGTTGTTATATCCAACGAGAAGAAAAGCGTCCGACTGACGATAGTTGTTTCAAACGCCGGTGTTTGTTTCAGTTTCGATTAAAAAGATAATTCTTGTATAGACGTTAAGACGGTGTTTACGGTCAGTTAGATGTGAGTTTTTTAAATATGAATGGCAGTGTGTGTTTTAATGCGTTGGTTGTTCTGCACGCACTGATAAAAAACTCACGGAACTGTCAGCACACTTTTAAATAGCTTTTTTTTTCTAGGTAAAGAAAATGGCGAAGTGTCCATGATTTACTTTACGTATCCTTGTTATGTTTCAGGGGCTATAACTTCTTACGAGCGCATGACCTAAAAACAACAATATCTCAATTGATCAATATATCGATGTAAGGGCTGCAAATAAAATTTATGATTTCTTATTCAGTTTTTCTGAACAAATATTTATTTTTTGTATTGCCTTATATAAATTGCTATATAAGTATAAACTACATTGTCGTCGCCAACGGACGAATTTTGATTGAATGTTCTATTAGCTATCATGCGCATTGGATGCATCAAACACAACAATGGAATCATATACTATACGCATTTTAAAGTTTGGTCCGGCAATTTATTTTCACTCCCCCCCCCTTTGCTCTTATCCTCACACCTGATAATTCTTTGTTAGAACCGATATCATTGTTTGTTTATTCTATTCTTTACACTCATAACAATAACTTTCGATGATGATTGTTCGGACAAAAAGACAAAGAAAATAATTTATTACAATGAAAGCTGATACAGAGTATTAAGTTAAGTTGCTGCAAGTAGGTTCTATTGTTAATATATGCGGGGTTCCACTGTATACCTAGCGCCATAAGATAAAGTTTAATTTATTTTTAACCTACTTTTAACCTAATTACGGCTAAATACGAAACATATGCATGTGGCAAAATATGGCAATTCATTTATGTGACTGTTAATATTGTTCTTGCTCATAAAATTAACAACTAATTCTGTGAATAACAATGCAATGTTATTTATCCACACGGATAAACAGAAAGATTTTGCGTAATCTAGATTCGCTGATAGCGCGATTTGAGATATTTGTGTATGTGCAACGTAGTTGATACTTATTCATGAGAACAAACGTTTTTATATTGATATAATATTATGATATTTGTGATAACAAGCAAGGCCCCACATGACCTAGCTTCTTTATTTATTTAAATATACACACATTAAACCTTATCGTGAATGATCTGAAGGGGGAAAACAACTTTTATATAAGTTTGTTTATATATACGAGACGCTGTTTGAAGTACGATGGCTGTTATTTATCTACAAGTTGGTGGCAGGTTTTTATATAATTAGTCGATGACACTTTTTTTTTTCTCGCTTGTGTGATAATTGTGGCTTGGATAATATTTAATGGTTTGTGTTGCATCAAAGCATGTGAAATATGCAACATTGTGCTTTACTATGAGTTACCCTAATGTAGTGAGCGTAATGGGCCCCCTCGTTTCAGCAAGGCATAATTTTAAGGGTAGTTAGTTATGCCTAGAAATTGTTTCGAGTGAGGACAATATTTGATATCAAGGGAATAAGAGGGGAAGAGAGAGAGTTTTTTTTTCTCGAAATGAGAAGGACGCTTGAACTAACTAAAACCAAGTTCTAACATAACTTTGGTGCGTAAGTTGACACTTTACTACGTCTATTGTAGAATATAACATTCAAGTAACAATATACTAATAATTCTTCATCCTGCTAATTATAAAGGCAAAAAAAAAAAAGCGCTCGGTCCGCCCGCTTTGTCGTATAAACAGAGAAGAAGCTTGTTTTAATTTACGCCATTCTTGAATTCTCGCGACAGTAACCCCAAAGAAATGTCAATCCGGTATCTTTTCATTATATTTTTCACAAGTTGCTGCTGCTTGTCAAGCAAGTCATGTTACTGTATGCTTTTACATACATGTCTGCCATATCGGCTGGTTATTAGTAATTGCTTTTGCATAACAATTTGATTTCAATACTGTGAACGCACACACCTCTTTTATACTCTTAGGACTTTGATACAGTGTGTCACGAATTAAAGGTTGAAACTTCTGTCGAAATTCGCCCGCACCACAAACAGTTACTTTTTTTAGTTGAACAACTTTCAGTCATTTACGTTTCTGAAACAGAACATCAAAAAATCAGCCCCCAACAATCATGCCTAATGGTAGAGAGAGTTAATTTATACATCGCGAAATGCTTTCCACGCATCTTCTTTTACCCGTTTTAAAAAAAATCACATGCGATTGAATTACAGATTTGCAAACGCCTTGCAAAAAAAAAAAGGTTGATCGAAGGGATTGGACTCGGTGGTGTGTGCGCTGTTAGTGGAGGCTGTGCAAGCAAATTTTTTCCGAAAAATTTTTGTCGTCTTTTGACGATGTTTATATGCGGGACGGTGATGAAGAGAAAGACATCTACAGTCATTACTGCACAGCCGACAACAAAGATTTTAGCCTTACGCTTTCGATTACGGCAGGTGTTCCGCATGCAAAGTCTGTGATGGCATGTATAGTAAGCCATTATTACTGATAAAACGTTGAATGCATACCCGTTACTTTAGTGCCATTGAGGCATTAAGATAATGGATTGTCACACAATTTTTTAGGTTATGAAGAACTTGCCAAGCCAAGATACTGTTCATGGTCTGTTTCAATATAGTAATAAATTGACGTCAGACATACATGCAATAACAATTAGGGCTAATAATTACTCCTTCTTTCTCATTACATATCTTACATCAGATTAGCGCAAGCCCTGCGATCAGTTAAGCCACTCATTGGGCAGGTGTTTATTTGTTTATTTGTTTGTTTGTCTATTGGTCATTGTTGGTTCGTCTTTTCGATTTCATTGTTTAATTGTGTATAATCGGTGATAGATAGCTTACTTTATACTTTCCTTTCATTTATTACTAAATATGTCTACCAACCACGCGATAATAATGGTCATATGCCTTCTGTTATTGTTTACTCGATTAACCCTGCCAAATACAAAGGCAAGCATTATCTACTTTAACCTATTTCTAAATAATTTGCTCTAATATTAATAATTTAACTATCCAAACGTTAGACGATTGAGTTTAAGGAAATCTCTGAAAAAATCGGTTCGAGAAAACGACTGTTAAATTTAATGTGCGTGTCATCACGGAGATTAGTAAGTATAATTAATGTCTTATATTGTAGTAATGACGCTCTACATACAACGAACACATCTGCTTTAGAATAAAAATTATTTTAATATTTATTTTAAGAGCTGAAAGACTATGGCTTTTTCGTAAGTATTTGGATCGTGCATTTTGTGGCACGTCGTATTGTTGAAAAATACAAGCCTTTAAGGTTTAGAAGCGTCGCAACATGAAATTTTCATGTATTGCTTTTGCAGCGTGCATCTATGAAAACTTCGTGTAACAAGCTTCTTTCTTCTATTACTTTTTCACGTGTTTCAAACCTATATAATAAGCACTTCAAATTCTGTCTGATGAACCTACACCTTGTTGTCGAGTCGTTAGATTGATTACTTTGGATCCCACCAGATTGCCGCATGAAGAAGACTTTTCAGAACATTTTGCGTCATCAAGTCAAACGCGGTCTAAATCAAAAATTGCCCTTCGGTATCGGCTAATACCCCCCATTCGACAAAATTGTGCGAGTTTTGAATCTTTGATTCGAACGGAGGGCTCGAAAGTCGAAAAAGTCATGCACTTTCTACTACAGCAACGTTCGCTTTATTTTCTCTCATCCCAAACCTACTCCAAGATGACGGCTGCCATCAACTTTAATTAATATTCAACATTGTCACTTGAAGGTGCTTTAATACGATTACAACAACGGTAAATATAATACTTTATATAATCCATAAATCGTTTTACTTAATTCGCATTCCATTACCAAGGTTAAAAAATATGCTATATCCGCGACCGCATGGTACCCCTTATACAAATAAAGAGCAAAATACCTTTTACATACACATACTCCCCCTCCCCCTTTCTCCTCCCTTTTCCTTCTCGAAACGCGCGTTTTCTTACAACTTGCTCGCAAACTCTCTGACCTTTTCTATTGGCACTCCGCCAAAGCTAAGATCATGGGCTGGCATAACATAGTCTACATCCTGACGTTCAGATATCTGTTTGATCGAACTGCGCGCACCGCTTACCGAAACTGTGAACGCTGTCACAGGTAAGGATAGAGATGGCGACGACGTCAGAAAGGCCAAATTCATAAGAGCATCACCACAAACAAGCGAATTGGATGGAATGTGAAGAAACGAGAGTGAGCCTGTCAAAAAGGTCATTTAGTTGAAGTACAGCGAAAAAAACCATTGGGACAAACGCAAACTTTTTTGTTTAGCGTCAATCCCTCCCGTCACATCCCCACTCACCAGGAGTATGCCCATTCGTTCGAACAACCTTGACAGCATTTCCAAATATCGTATTTTCCTCTTCCCCCGACTCGATCACCATCACGTACTCCTTATCCACTTTAACCTTACTCTCCTCAGCCAGTCCCTTGAACAACTGGAATATGCAAGTATCACCAGTACAGTCCCTGTACTTTTCCCCCTCGACGACAAACGGATACTCATTCCTAGCGATCACCACTTTAAGCTCCGGATACGCACGCAGTAACGTCGGCAGTGCGGCTGTGTGGTCGTGATGCCCATGCGTCAGAAACACGTATTTGAGAGGAAACTCGGGATGTGATTGGAGGTGCGTCGATAGAGCCGAGGAGAGAGATTCGACGTGGGATCTGTGACCCGCATCTATCAAGACCGAATAGGAGGAAGTGACGGAGGAAGGAGAAATAACGGATGGGACGTGAACTAAAAAGACCGATACTGGAATTGGAATTGGGCCGTACTGCCAAAGGAATGTTGCCCGATACAAGTTTTGGAACAAAAGTGTAAACTTGTTGTAGTCTGGAAGAGACGTCACAGACGGCATTGGAGATGTCGTTGATAATTCGATAACCCCAAAAACGGAGTTGTTGTAATTGTCAGGTCAGGCGGAATTTCCTGTACGCCAAATAAGCAAACATCTTCCTCGAGAGCGGATCAGGTTAATGGGCAATGATAATCTATTTTGGGATTTGCCCATCCCACATCCACATGGGGAAATCAATACAAATAAAACATGCCATATTAAGAAATGGGCGAATGAGCAAACTTATCGATTATGCAACTGTATATAGGTGTGAAGACAGTTTTCATTATAATGATATTTTGGGGGTTTTTTGCTACTGTGACGTTTCGATGCAAGAATATTTAAGTATGAATTCAGTTCAAGAAAATGACTTTCTCACCAGGTAAACAATGATGAAGCCAAACTACCTTACTCCCGAATACAAGTACCTTCTTAATGAAATGGACGTATCGTACTTGCGCGACTCTACGTTAAACGTTACAGAGAAGACAGTGAACGATGAACCAAGAAAAATGGCCTCGGTCTACTATTGTGGGCTTGACTTTCCAATACCCACTATGTCTGAAGCTCGCGAAATGGCTAAACAGTGCGGATGGACGAAAATCTTGGATGACTTTAGCTATTTTAGATGCATCCTACGTGAATGTCTAGTTGACGTGCAGCGCAAGGACGTTGCCAGAATAGCGTCGATCGCTTGGAAAAGAGCTCGTGAGGAGTCTCGGAAAAGTTTCGATATTTCAGAATAGGGAAAGCTTTATTAGGTCTGGACTACTATACGACTTGTTCGACAGCCCAAACTTTTTGAGAACCCAATATGTCCTGGAAACTTGATGAAGTTTGTAATATGTATAAACTATGACTGGGAATGGTAATATCTTCAAGCGAATGGAATAGCGGCCAAACAACAAAGGATATCTAATAAAAGCTGCTCTTATATTAATCGTATGAAGTGGTTCGACTACGTATTATGCCCATTGTGCGCGCAAATATAGATAGATGTAATTTCTCCGCAGCAGAATAGTCGCAAAACTGGCTTTATTCTTTAAATTTGCTACAGTTAACTCTATGTCGTAAGAATGCCAGTTCTTAATCTTTGTTACTAACTTCTACTTGTTTTTGAACGATTCGAGTTCAAAAATACAAAGCCACACAATATAATGATAAACAATAATTATTATTTACTCGTATGTGCGCAACTATAAGGCCCATAATCGAAAAATACAATAAAGACTAACTGTAGACTTGAAGCTACCAATGCATTCTCGCAGGTTACAGTTGAAAGTACATGTTAGACTTAACAAGACACTCACCATACAAGCCTTCCCCGCCTTGCGTACAAATGCTAACATATGCTCTTGTTTTATTGGTTGTCACTATCTGCGCCCGCCTTCATCACATAAACGCCCGGCAGAACGGCTTCCGAGAATGTCACGTGAGTACACGCAGGATTTAATACCCCTATGAGCAGGCAACTCGGGTATTGAACAAATAGTTTTCTAGATTGATTCAATAGTATTGATCTAGGTCGTGAATAATCATACCTTTTCTAACATTCTTTCAAGATTTCCAAGCAAGAAAAAGGTATCATCAATGCTTACAAAGCAAAAGGTATCAAAGGTAAGGTAACTTGACATAGTTCAGACCTCGAGTACATGTGTGCTAACGCTGAGCACAAAACAAATGTAATTTGTGGTGGCGGACGGGATTTCCTGTACGCCAAATGTACATTTGCGTAGAGCAATAGAATATGCATCCATTGCAACTGCGCATAATGAAATTATCGATTATACAACCGAATATAGGTGTAAAGACGGATCTTATTATAATGATATTTTGGGACTTTTTGTTACCGTAACACTTCAATGCAGGGATATTTAGGTATGAATTCAGTTCAAGAAAACGACTTTCTCACCAGGTAAACAATGATGAAGCCAAACTACCTTACTCCCGAATACAAGTACCTTCTTAATGAAATGGACGTATCGTACTTGCACGACTCTACGTTAAGCGTTACAGAGAAGACAGTGAACGATGAACCAAGAAAAATGGCCTCGGTTTACTATTGTGGAAAACTGTTGCTTGACTTCCCAATACCCACTAGGTCTGAGGCTCGCGAAATGGCTAAACAGTGCGGATGGACGAAAATCTTGGATGAATTTAGCTATTTTAGATGCATCCTAGCTGAATTTCTAGTTGACGTGCAACGCAAGCACGTTGCCAAAATAGCGTTGATCGCTTGGAGGCGTGCTTATGCTGAGTCTCGGAAAAGTTTCTGTATTTCAGAATAGGAAAAGGGAAAGCTTTGCTAGGTCTGGACTACATACGACTTGTTTGACAGCCCAAACTTTTTAAGAATTCAATACTTGTGGCTTGTCTCGGTATGGAAACTTGGTGAAAGTTCGTAACATGTAATAAACTGCAACTGCATGTAAGAATTTTTAATATCTTCAAGCGGATCGGAAATAACGTATAGTTAGGGAAGTAATATCGTTCGATTATTTTTATGCGAATATAAAGTTTTTTCTTCATATCAATTATGTTGAGATGGTTCGACTACGCCCACAACAATTATCATTATGTGCCCGCAAAAGTATCCCAAATTAATCTCTCCGCAGCAAAATCGTTATTGCAAAAACCGGCTTTATTTTTTACAGTTAACACCTCCCCTGTGTACCAAGAATGTCAGCTCTTAATTCTTGTTCACCTCTACTTCCATTTGATATATTCGAGTTTTGTTGTAACTAAGATACAAAGTCACGTTATAATACGTGTACTAGGCGTCCGTGATAATCGTTGCAAAACAACATACTCATTCATACGAAATACCAGAATTAAGACAAACTGTAGACTTGAAGTTATCAATACATTCTCACAAGTTATAGGTAAAACTTAACAAGACGCTCACCATACAAACCTTTCGCCTTGCGCACGAATGCTAACATGTGTTCTTGTTGTATTTGTTATCGCTATCTGCGACTTTATCACATAAACGCTTGAAAAAACGCCTACGGGTTTCTTCGAGCATGTCACGCTAGCACATGTTGAATATGTCAATACCCACATTTTCTACTAATGAGCAGGCAACTCGGGTATTAAATTGATGGTTCTCTGGATTGATTTCAACTGTTATTGATTCTGTTCGTGAATAACCATACCTTTTCTATCAAGATTTTCAAGGAAAAGGTATAATCAATGTTTACAAAACAAAAGTAAAGTAACTAATATAATTCAGACCTCGAGTTTATGTGTGCTAATGCTTGAACACAGAACAAACGGAAAAATACTGTTCTTTTGTGGATTTCCTGTACATTTACGTAGAGCAATCAATATAAATAGAATATGCAAATTATCGATTATACGACTGCATATAGGTATGAAGTTCTTATTATAATGATATTTTGGGATATTTCTACCATGACATTCCAATTCCGATACAGGAAAATATTTAAACATGAATTTCGTTCGAGAAATACTAGTCTTTCGCACCAGGTAAACAATGATGAAGCCAAACTACCTTACTCCCGAATACAAGTACCTTCTTAATGAAATAGACGTATTTTACTTGCGCGACTCTACGTTAAACGTTACAGAGAAGACAGTGAACGATGAACCAAGAAAAATGGCCTCGATCTACTTTTGTGGAACATTGTTGCTTGACTTCCAAATACCCACTATGCCTGAAGCTCGGGAGATGGCTAAACGGTGCGGATGGACGAAGATCGTCGATGATTTTAGCTATTTTAGATGCATCCTAGCTGAATGTCTAGTTGACGTGCAACGCAAGGACGTCGCCAAAATAGCGTTGATCGCTTGGAAAAAAGCTAGTGATGAGACTCGAAAAAATTTCAATTTTGGAATAGAAACCTTTACTAGGCACGACAATTACACGACTCGTTCGACAACTCAGACTTTTGAGAATCCAATATCTGTGACTTCCACTATTCTCAACATTGACAAGTCAAAACAAACAGCACAACTCACACAAAATATCCAAATTACACCATCTGGCATAAACATTTACCTTACACCCGAATACAAGTATCTTCTTAATGAAATGGACGTATCGTACTTGCGCGATTTTACGTTAAACGTTACGGAGCGAAAAGTGGGAGATAAATCAAGAAAAATGGCCTCGATTTACTATTGTGCCCGAAAACTGTTTCTCGAATTTCCAATACCCACTATGTCTGAAGCTCGCGAAATGGCTAAACAGTGCGGATGGACGAAAATTGTCGATGACTTTACCTTTTTTAGATGCATTCTAGCTGAATGTTTAGTTGGCGTGCAACGCAAGGACGTCGCCAAAATGGCGTTGATCGCCTGGAAAAGAGCTAGTAATGAGGCTCGGAAAAGTTTTGATATTTCACGATAGAAAGCTTTACTATTATAACGACTTGCTCGACAACCAAACTCTTTGAGAACCCAATATATCCTTGGCGTAAGCTACAGCATACTATACGATTGACTTTCAGTCATGTAATTTGATAAAGTTTGTAATATGCATATATTAATATTGTTGTATGTATCATAAGTGGTATGATTTGAATTTCTACTTTTTCAAGCTGGTATTCTATATTATGATAAGTATAATTTCACAAGTTGGACGGAAACAAACATATGTTTGAAAAGGATATCTATGTAAAAACGTTTTATTATTTTATGTAAATAAAGCTTTTATCTTTTTCTAATAAATAAATTGTTTTTTTATATACTAATCGTTAGAATTCTAAAATATATGAATCGATTCTCCCGCAGCAGATCGATATCGTAACACAACAAACAACGTGTATAAACTGGTGTTATTGCCAACGACTTGCCTGCCTGTCTTGTGAGTTCTATAATCTAATGTGTGTATTGTCGATGTTTTTGGTCTTCAATTACCGGAGTAATTTTTTATAATACTTATTTATACATGACGGTAGTAAAACAACATTGATAAAGTTTTATGTAAACATAAACTTTATAATATTAACAATATTTATTTCCAAAGAGTAAAGCAATTTTTTTATAATTGGCTTTTTTCTCATAAAAGGTTAGCCCTTCACAAATATACAACGTAACACCCAAATAACAAGTATAGATACTAATACGTTATCTTGTATTAATTATAAAATATAAAACGTAATCAACTATTAGGCTATCTGCAACATGAGTAGATGATTCAAAAGTAAAAGATGTTTTGACTAAATTTTATGTAATAGAATTAGATTACCTCATTATTTTTTCAATAAGTACTCAACCAAAGAACAAATTAATCTGAAATTGATTAACTCAAGAACACGTTGCATTATAGCACCCAACAGCAGCGTTTTATTAGACTTGTTACCCAATCAGAGAATATGAAAGTGGGCTTTTTTATTTGTCATAACAGTTTAAATTAACAATACTACAGCTTTTCTACAAACTGGATTTGTTTATTATATAGAATTCTTGCTCTGTGTATTCAGCTAATTAGCAGTTATATCTAAATAGCTCAACATGTATAAATAAGTCACAATTACACTGACTGGTAAAGACCAATTCTTAGATTATTCAATCATTCGGTTAAGGTTTGGATAACAGCCCTATAACATCCAATAGCTGGCTTTCCTCTACAAAAAGCGTACGCTACTTTAGACCAAATTTTAGATTGAAAATTTTTTGCTATTTATAATAGAGTAAAGAGACATTAAGTCAGAATATTTACGAGTACTAAATAAAAACAATAGCATTACAAATATTAACATATCATATTAATATATCGATGTATTTGTAATAAATTATAAATAATCTTAGTAATAAAGCAATTTGAATTAGCACGCTGAGGCGAGGCTAAGCCTTCCAAATTATTCGAGCTATGGTTATTAACTTCAAGTTATTGAGAGGAAAATATAAATCGGTAATGTTCTCATTCTTAAATTCGGGTCTTCAGTTATCAAGCCGATTAATTTAAAGTTTTTGTTGTTATCCAATCGGTCATTTCATGTGGCTTAGAGTAAAATTGTTTTGGAATTTTGTTGACACTTTGACTTTGGACTTTGTATGTAATTTGGACAGTCAAAGTTTGTGCCTTTTTGCCTCGGTAAAGAAAGACACCACAAATAATACTTTAAAAAAACGGTTTTTGTGAATTAATAAAAAAGTATCGAGAAGAATAATTTTTCCCGGTAAAAAAAATGGTTTTGGAACTTTACGTAGAGATGTAGTTATGGTTTTTAGTTTTCCAAGCCAAAAAAAGAGTATATATATAATTAGTTTACAATTGCCTTATTGTTGTTGCTTATTGTTTTGTTCTCTCAGCTTCTGTGTCTGCCCTTTCCCTGCCTTTTCTATTGCTGTCGCACGGGAGCTGGTTGACGAAGATTCTATTGTGACTGTCACTTCTACTACTTCTAATTATATTGCTACTTCTAGTCCCATATCAGTTGCAGTGTCGGTAGCTTTTTTTTGTTTTTCTTAGATAAAAGGCAAGAAAAGCACAGACAAGCTAAACTTAACCCCCAAAAAAACATTGTAAAATTGGTGATAATGATACCATATTTAAATTTTAGGAAATTTATAAAGTTTGTAGTTAACGCTGTGGTTTTGAGCTTATATATTGTGTCCAATTGCTAGACGGGGACACAAAAGAAAAAAAGTGTATTTATAATAAATGCCGGATCTGCTGTTCAGTATTTGACACAAACATTAACATAAAATTGACGTAACCTCAAGTTTCGCATAACTGAAAAATTAGTATCGAAATATCTACGATTTACAAGATAATGCAAAAAATTTGCACTGAAATTAATATTTACGATTTGAATTAGTATTAGTATTTGTCGCATTATGTGTGAAACCTTCGAAAACACGAATTGCTTAACAAGGAATTAATAATAAAAAAACTATTACTAATTGAGATTGTGTAATCACCAGAAATGTTAACTGCATGCTAAATGAAGTAGTTAACAAGTATTGTACTCTGGAACCTACTTGCCTGCCTGCCAAACGTAGAATAGAGTTTGAAATTATGTCTAGGTTACTTTATTTGGTGTATTTTGAATATCTGCATAGAGAAGTATCACAAATGTAGACTTTATTTTTTATTATTGGCAATCATAACCGATAACATTCTCACAAACCTGTCCGAATATACAAACGCTTTACTATAACGAAAGAGAACCGCAGAATGAACAAACAACGTATGCACGGTGGAAAATGCGTACATTACGTTGGGTTTAGTAGTAACATTAGAATAAAAAAAGTAACAACAAACATGAAGTCACAACCGTAAGCTGTTTATTATGACAGACGTCTACAAACCATCCAATGTTACTGATACTTTAGCTAACAGTTGCAGAACACTATACAATTAGGCCATATTTTGTTGTCGGGCTCAATATAATAGATTGACGTTACTCAAAATGCCTGTTGGCAAACTAAAAGATAAAATCGTCAACGATAGTATGCGTGAACTAGTCCTAAAAAGGCTTGTAAAACCAAGAAATTTGTCTCTAGCATGTGATATACGTAGTTCTGTTTCTGACCCTTGGTTTGACTGTACACAATTAAATTACGCCGCCGTCGATTTATGTACTTTCCCGGATGACGTACAATTTTAAAGAATTGCGGCATCTATGACAGTTTGTTGGTTGTTCAGCAATGCAATGGATATGTAATCGCGCAGGTCTCCATATGACCGAGACTTGTAAACAGGGATGCATGCTGAGAGCATTTTTTAGACGTCATCCTAATTATATCCGCCAATGTAACAGACAATATAGAATCTTGGTCAAAAGTGTTTGTGAATGCGTTCCTATCAACCATTTCAGCACTCGTCGACGTATGTAGGTATTAATAAGTTTCTATACAACTTTATTATTTAATATAATACTCTAGTTAAGCAATATTTTTACAAGTCGCCTTATTCTAAGAAAAGCTATTTAAAAACGAAGCAATAATCGTATTATGTACTCCGTCAGCATGAGATGATCTAAAACACCCCCTAAACGTCCGCTAATTAAACCACTACAATTGTGTCGGCTTTCTTTTCTGGTTTGACATAGGATAATCAATTGTTGATATCTTGGTGTTTTTTCATACCTCGTAAATCACTCGTATAAACTTTCTACTTCAAGTAGATGTTTGTAATTGTTATGTGTCGAACAGTTTTCAAACCCGCGTCTCTATTTGGCTCATTACTACATCATCATCATGACTCGTTGGTGTGCGGAGACTCGCCCAAATTACAAGGGGAGTGCCGATAAGACAGCTGATGTTATTAGTTATACACGCAACTAGACCGACTATAGCTAACAATTTGGCATAATCATCTTTAACATCTGTTACCGCTTCCCATGTCGTAACCCAAATCCAGATGCCAATGATTGTATTAACCAATGCATAACACAAGCCTTGCTTAAACCATACGAGATCAATCCTAATGCCTGGCAGGTTTACAAACGCTTTAAATGGATCAGAGTCAGGCCAGAATGAATTGACCAAGGTGGAGTAATATTCTTTTCCTGGTTGTAAATATGATATGATATAAATACAAGTTTGACCAATTGATGATTACATTTAATCACATTAGATTGCTGACAATACTGTACCCAAAAATATTCCCAGCGAATGGATTGTTGTATGAGTTATAGGATATTTTACGGCCGTAAAGCAAACGGCGCACAGACGAAACAAGGACTCTATTGTAAGCCAAGCGATTAGAGCTGGACGTTTTTTATTGTAATGATTGGCATCCTGTCGATGGCAATAGGTCAGAAGCGTCAACATTAATATTGAGTTATGTTAAGGTTGATATTCGCCGAATGATCGATTATGTGCACACTTACCTTTATCAGAAGAATCAATATTATTATTACAGCTGACATTAATATAGCATTGACAACAAGAATCAAATAAACAATTATGACCCACGGCGAGACATGACCCGAACGTCTGCTATCATGATCGCTAGATGTTGTTCTTATCTCTGTAGTAGCGATAGAACCCTCTGCCACTGCTAGTGGGTGAGAGTTATTTGTATTCTTACGTAATGCTGCGTCCACAGATAAATAACAAAGAGTGATTTCTTCGAGTGTTGGCGGACTGAGTGAGGGCCCGTAATCGGTAGATGGTGTTCTGGGACGTTTCTGGGAGGTCGCCATGTTTAACTTAGTGGGGGAAAACCCATTGGTTATATGGTAAGTGGCATGTTATATATCATTATGGGATCAGCAACGGACCTTTCAAATAGGGTTTAGGTTATGCACTGTACATGAAACTTCCATTATACACGCCCGGGGTCGAAATCTCCGGATCACCAACTAAAAAAAAAATCAAAAGCGGTTTAATATTAAGGATTTTACTATGCAAGTAAGTGCTTGCCGAAAATAATGGTTTAAATGAAGTTGCAGTGTATAAGCAAATATACGATTATTATACAATATGTCTTCGAAATGCACCGTTATATCAATGATGTATTGCAAAATGGGTACGATCAATAAGCGCAATGAATACGGAGACCTTACAAGGAAAGTGTATGCACGCCCTTCGGCATGGAGCCTAGAGTGTGCATACAGATAACATCGTTTTTATTGGTTACGATAGGCATGCACGACATGATATTTATAGCCCACACGTGACTGATTCTAATTCAAATATTGTACAAGTCCGATAAAGAAAATTATAGAGCAATCTACAATTACAAACACGATATTAAAGTAAGAGAAACGTTCGATAAAAAAGAATACCAGAAATGCCTTTTCGTATAAAAATCGGTTTAATAGTAACAATTTTTTTAAACAATCTTCCTCATTCACGGTATTCCTAGCAGAATAATTCTACAAAATACATAAGATTTTGTGACAAATCAAATAATTATCTGAAGCGAGAGAGACAGATATAACCCCAAAACATACTGTTTAGTGGAGTTATTTTATTATTCAAGCGTGCATATGTCACAGGTAAATTATCTGAATAGTTAGTTAACTACAATTTAATATTAATATTATATGAGATAATAAATCTGTAGTTTGGATGGC
>CAJVPJ010000408.1:0-25852 GCA_910592205.1 Paraglomus occultum | reverse complement strand
TTTATAATGAATAATCTGTATATAATGAATGTTACTTTTTTTATAATGAAGATCTTCGCTATAGCCAATTAGTGGCATACTATGTCGTTCTGAAAAATCTTCGTTATAAACAGATCTTCGTTATAACCAAAGTTCGTTATAGCCAGCTTTGACTGTACAGTGCAGACCCCTACAACTGAATTATCTTTGTACTTGAGGATGGTAGCTTTCTTGATTATCATATTAATATATTAATATTTGTGGTCCAAACATGGATTTCAGCCTTGTTCAAAGATTTTTGAAAAACCATGATGGCAACACTGTCAGCTATAACTTAAACTTGCTGTTCCAACATTGTACATTCTCTAAGGAACTTAATGTGCTCCTTCTGAATGCTCCTGCTAACAAACCCATCTAATACAAATAGATTATGAAATGGAAATGATGGAATAGATGCCCTGATGTCTTCATCCCATTAACTTCCTCCAAAAATAAATCTCATATTCTTATGGCATCCAAAGTCCAGGTCATCTATTTCATCATTTTATCCTGGGCATAATTGACTAAAATTTTGTGTTAATTTAGATTAATAAACTAATATTAAATGTCTTATAAGTTCGTTAGGTATGCTTTTAAACTCCATTGAGCAATTAATAAGTTAAAGTATGAAAAGAACCAATTGACGGTGAGGTATTTTGAAAGGGAAGTTGGATCAAAAAAGTTATTAAGAAGTTAGAAAGAGAAAAGTAGAAGTTGGAAAGCAGAAGATCCTCATATTAAAGTCATGTGTAAAATTGTTGAAATGGCAGAGGAAGAACATGGTAAAAAAAAATGAGGTGGATAATAAGTCAAAAGAAGCTGAGGATACTTGGAAATTACTGCAAAAATCTAATCGAAAAGTCAAAAAACGGTGAGAAACAAATAAAGAAGTTAGAGAAAGATTTGGAAGATAGGTTTGAACAATTCAAGCAGCTCAGTAATAAATCTGAAAGATAGGAAATTTAAATAAAAAAATTAAAAAGAGAATTGGAACTATCTGAAAGACCATTACCTAAACTACCTAAAAAAGATAAAACAACTTGTGACTTTGTACTGTCGAGCCAATATACGCGGGAGAGCGTTGGTATACGGGCCTTGAGATTTAATCGAAACCTTTTGAAATTCCTACTTCGAGATAAATCTGTTTTGACAATTAGCGACATTTAACTACGATTATACTCACGATCTAATTATCGATCTTGTATATGTTTCTCCTGAATTATTATTTAACGTCGCGATTTATGTCGATTTCTCTTAGAGGGATTAGACTAAAAGCCCATCGGTCGGGGAAACGTAAACTAAACTATGCATACAAAGTAAATAATAATCTTAATTCGATAGTTCTCCTTTGATATTAAGGGCGAGTATAATCTCAGAAATTCGCGGGTCGGAGAATACGTTTTAATTCTCAATAATTCAACAACTATACCGCGATTGTTCTTTTACCAGGAAATATTAATAACGAACGAATAATAATTATTTTTTAACACGGTTTTTATTAGAAAAACGATGCTTTGCTATCGTCTGCTACTCGTTTATAACTATTCGATGTGGTAGGGAAAATATTTGTGGATAAATGAGGAAATTACACTACCCTACCATAAATCACCGGATTTGTCACGTGTTTGAAAATAGATATGAAATTTTTGTAGCGACGTTGACCATTCTCCATGATAAACTACTGCTGCATACATAGAAATTTCAGATGTCAAAAGCTAATACTTGGTGTTTCCACCTTTAGCCTTAATAACAGCTTCTATTCGATGTGGTAAGCCCAAACCTATCCTCTCGGACTATGCGTTTCAGAACCCGTACATCCCGGTCAGTAAGCGTTTTTGGGTGCCCGGGACGTTTCTTTGGTGTGGCAGAATGTGTTTGCTTATATCGTTTAATTGTATCATTCACAGTGCTAGGAGCAATGCTCAGTTGAGCGGAAATAACTTTTGTTTCGTTCCGCTAAGGTATGCACCAATTATACGTTCGCGCTGTTCGTTTGAAAGCACCTTTTTGACCATTTTATGCTTTTAACAATTGAAGAGTAGCAGGAGAATAGAAGTTATTATTCGACGCAGCGTATTTTATTTGCACGGTATGCAACGATATTTGAAAAAAATTTTTTGTGAAATGATCATTTTGATCCACGTGACAAAAAATCCGGTGATTTATGGTAGGGTAGTGTATTAATATCGTACAAGATAAGAAACAAGCAATAAGGACAATGATTGATCTATCCCAATGCGATCGTATTTCTTGTCTTGTCCTCTTTTTCCTAATGGCCATTTTCTTGTCCTGGCATATAATCGTTTGTGTGTCCAAGATTGTAGGTCGTTTGTACTACAAAAGTGCGTAATACTGACGTAATTATTTAATCACGTGGATCACGACTTCAGCCACACTGGAAGCTAAACTCCGATCAGCTGCCTTGAGATTATTATGCTCGACGTCTTGCGAAGGCTTAGTGTCAGAAATTGAACTAAAAGAGTATTGCAAAACGTTGCATGCTTCGTTGAATCTTAAAAGGAATGCGCGGGATTTAAAATATTTTCGTGGTTAACATGTTTCGTGCAAATAATCATTAGTCACAATAAGAACCTTTCATATTCACAAGATAAGCAAATGAGTTGCTTTTGTAAATTTCGCCTACGATCTCAATAAGAATAAATTTATAAAATCTCTCAATTGATTTCCAGACACTTATCAAGAATAAAATGTTGAACATAATTTATTCTCCATTCCTTATATACAATTTCAGGGTTAAGCGGTTGGAACATTTCTTTCAGAGTCATTTATTATTTTTTGGAACCATTTCATTCATATATTATAGAACAGAGTCACATTTACAACGTATTAGTATTAACCGTCTTAAGCTGACTTGCTTGCGTACATCCGGAACAAAAAAAAATTTTTTGTTTGCAACATAGGACAAAGAAAGGGGTGCATATTGATAAGGTAGTATATACGCTCTATCACCAAGAAAGTTTTGTATGGCGAACCACTATGCAGGGGGCACGCTGAATCAAACATGATGGATAAAAAAAGTTGTAGCAACGTTAGAGTTTGGCTCTTGTAAGCAGTTGTACCGATTGATTTCATTGACTGTTCTTACTTAGTAAAAGATAGCAATTATAGGAAAGTATTTACGAGAAAGAGGATTACCTCCCCTCATGCTAGTATGCTGTTCTCATTGATTTCTGGTTTCGGGGTTCTCATTGCTTGATTTAGGATAGGGAGGATAACCAAGCTTAGGTATGTACGTTGAACTCGTTATGCCGATATAATAAAGGCTTCAATGATAATGTCTTGTAAACAATAGTATTGTGTTGGCTTTATATATTAAGGTTTTATGTTCGGCACTAATAAGCGGGAAGATCCGTGATCGGAAAATCAGTTTTGCCCTAAATGCCTCAAAGCAATGACATAACAAAGACTTTTCGTTTAGTCAAGTTACTGTTCGTATCCTTAAAATTATATTGAGATTTGACGCGAATAGTTCTACTGACCCTGGAGAGAAACGGTTCATTCTTTTGCAAGTTGTCTCTCATCTTTTGTCATTTTGTCTACTACTAATTTCGGAAGTAAGCCCCCTTAAAAATGGTTTTGCAACCTGTAGAAGTGCACATTCTGTTACCATGTACGTTTAGGTGATAGTAATAGGATGTTCTACTGTATATGCTATAAACAATTATGTGATTACCTTTTGATGGATATTGAACTCTGACTAACAGAATTTTTGACACGTGATTAAGGAAAAAGGCCAAATAAATAATAATTTTAGAACAAAAGCATGATGTCTCAGCAGGCTCATCGTTCGCTCTTTCATTCAGCCTCTAAAAAAGGCTGAGACAAAGCATTTATACATAATTATAATTGAAAACAAACAAAGGATTCGTAGACCTCTGATAATACAAGAAACATTTCTACTTGTTATATCATGATCTATTTATACATGATACATGATATCTTCTAGTCTCGCACAGTGAATGCGATTATTGCCTCCCACCACCCAAGAATTCCGGGTTCAAAAAATTTCTTATAGACATGTTTCGGCGAATTCTCTCCATCGACATACTTTCCACTATGTTCGCCAGTAGAGTAATAATCTCCGTTAGGCGGTCGTCGATATTAATATTACGCTCATAAGGAGTGACTGATTGAAAGTCAACATTAATGTTGATATCAGAATTAATAATACCGTACTGTATGAATAATAGTCGTGTTGTAATTAAATAATTGCGCAGAGTTCCAATTTAGATGAGAAAAGTGAGTATAAACTTTGCGTACCAATACGGTTGGTGGAGGATAATTCCTACTCATGAGCAAGTAAGCAATAACGAATACTGATATCCATACTACTATACCAGTAGCAACAAGAAAATGAACACATACGTCGACAGTCATTTTTGTTAGAATACGATAAAGTTTGACCATCCAGCTCTGGAAGACGCTTCCTTTATTCCAAACTCGTGTCGTACACAAGCGGTTGTTTTTCTTGCATACACCTACATATAAGCTAAACCATTTATGTCGTTATAAACGCCGGTGAATGTACGACGTCAGTGATGCTAAAAGCAAATTTGTAATACGGTCACAAACTGCGTGAAGAATTTTGCTAACGTTCCTATAGTCGAGTCGAAATGACCGTGGATATTAAAAAGAGGAGACTAAAATTAGTTGATGAAAAAGCATCGATCTTGTGATGAACAGCCTCGTTTTAGATCGCAAGAAAGCTTTGACTACAAGGTTGATAAACAGCAGCCAATTAGGTCATCCGGTAGGCTGCACCCGAAAACTCACGTGAATCGTGGGGATGACATACATCATATATAAATATTTATTGTAACATCTGGGAACCTAAACCCCCAGGCTGAACGCAAAAGAAAAATATTTAATAGACTAAGCATATTGAAGGCATAGGTAGTTGCAAAAGACTGCGAACTTTACTCCTGCATGGGGGTCAACGTCATAAGTTGAAAGTTTGGTTTCATATCAAACTCTAGTTATCATATCATATCATATCATACTGTATCATATATCGTATTCTAATCATAGCATATCCATATCATATCGTATTATCCTATCCAATATAAAGATACAAAGCTCAATTAAGTAGTCGGCTTATCGACATTTGCTTACGAATTTTAACGAATTCTGTTCTCTCCATAGAATGCCAGCAATTTTTCACCATTCGAGGAGTGCGACCAGGAAGATGCTCCGCAATCAGTTTCCATCTTGGTCCATGAATCTCATAACATTCCTTTACTATTTTCCGTTCCGCTAAGCTAAGAGGAGTAAGAATAACTAACAAAATGGATAATATAGTCATCTTAATAAGTGCATTGTTTGTAATGATTGTGCGTGTACAGTAAGAACCGAAGAGGTTCCTACTGTATACGCCATTTGCTGTATTGAGTATCATAAACAGCTTATTATAACAAAGAAGACTTACTGCCGGGGCGTAAAACATTCTTCCATCTGAAAGATTGACATTGAAGATGCATTATTAGTCACAACAGACCTTTAATAGTAGATATAACTTATCCAATTTAGCGTTTACTTTACATACTCGTCTAATATAACCCACCTTTCTGCACACTGTCGAGAAGTTTTCTCATCCAGTCGCTTGGAAATCGTAGTCCACGAGGCGCCAAAGGTATTGTACAGACTCACTAAAATTGCGTCCTCCTGTGATAATTATAATAAACTGCTTTTTAGTATAATAATTGGTTTGTGTACCATTGTAATGGATGAAAATGATTATGATACCTTTGCCGACCAGGACATCATTCAAAAGAATAAGAAAGATTTCAAAAACGCAAGCAGTGTGGGTATTTTTTTTTTGATAATTCTTAACGTATGTCTGTATGTCGAGCATAGATGAAAATGCATAGCCAAGGTAAATTATAGAACATTAATATACATACTCGATAAACTGTCCGACTATTGAGAAAATTTTGTCCTACTTTAACGAGTTTGAAACTACGATATATTGTTACTAATCCAATCCTTCTGAGCGTAACTTCGGATATTTTTCATGAAAAATTTGCTCTCGCTGTTGTTCGCGATTTCAAAAACAATATAACATTATTGAAGAAAATGCAAAATCAAGACAAATCTCTTAATTTCGACATAAAAATGCAAATCTGATATTAGTAAAAGTTGTCAAGAACAGAGTTTCAAAATCGTACCTATTTACCTATTCTGATTTTCAAAATAATTCTGGTTACAAATTCCAAGTGACCAAGTTTTTTTTTTGGAAATCCGTTTTCCGGATGAATTCTTATTTACCAAAATGAAACTATTTTGCTATTCTGTTTCGATTTCTTTTAGCTGAGTAGTCGAATGGTGCATTATTTTGAAAACACACCTATTATGTTTTACATTTACAGTTTCAATTAGTCGTTAGGGATTCATTATTAGTCAAATGGATATGGACGTAGTACCGATAACGCAAAATTACATCTCAAACATTGGCTTGATTATAGCTTGAGTTGTTGAAGCATGCTAATTAGTCTCATAATAAAACCTGTTTCGGAGTTTCAACTACATCATCGTTCCAAGTTATTCTATTCGCTTTAGCTGTGTCTATTTCCAGAATTGGAATAGTGAAGACCTATTGCACAAGTACAGCTAATCTGATATTTCTAAATAAACTGAGCGAGATGAGGGAATTGAAGTATTGGTCAAAATCCAGAAATTGCAAGTCAAAGCAAGTCGGAAGAGAAGACATGATTTAAAATGAGTGTTAGATGTAAACACCCATCTTAGTGTGCAAATAACGATTGCGTAAAAAGGTTCAGACCGGAATAACACTTGCGAAAACCAGACCGTTATAATACTTATTAATACTGCATGTATGACAATCCTAAATGTGATGGGTTTCTCTAATGATTTGATATAGTTGTTTATTGATTGTTTGTATGTACATATGACTAGTTGTTAGAACTAGTAGTATTCATGCTGAATTATGTATTTTCCAAATTTGCTAAATTGCCCAATGTCTCTCCTAGATACTTTGCTAATTGTCTGCATGAAGCAAACAGACAAGCCAGCTCATCCTCGTATGGTGTAAAATACGGCACCACAGCCTTAACTTGACTGAGATTCCTGAGAATCAACGCTGCTGTCAAGGGGATTCCAATAGCATCTCCGCCTTCGTCAGACTGGAGATAAATTTTTGGACAATCATTGTATGATCTCGGATCTCGTTTTGCCGAGGCAGCCATAGCAGGGTAAGTTTTACTTGATTTTTGTGATGTGGGTAGTTGTTGAGATGGGGCTGGCTGCTGAGATGGCGTTGGTTGTTGTGATGGTGTTGATTGTTGAGTTGGAGGTGATCCTTGTGATTGAGATGGTTGTTGAGATGGAGGCGACTGTTGAGACGGTGACTGTTGAGATGGAGGTGATTGATGAGACGGAGGTGACTGTTGAGATGGAGGTGATTGTTGAGATGGGAGTGATTGTTGAGATGGGAGTGCTTGTTGGGACGGGGGCGATTGTTGAGGTTGGGGCGATTGTTGAGATTGGGTTGATTGCTGAGAATGGGGCGATTGTTGAGATTGGGGTGATTGCTGAGAATGGGGTGATTGTTGAGACGGATATGGTTGTTGAGATGGGGATTGCTGAGATATGGATGGGGGTGTGGTAGAAGACGGGACAAGAGGCGAAGCAGTACTTGCAGCAGTGGTATTAATAATGGACGTATTGGTGGTGGGAAGAACAGAATTCGTAGAATGATAAGATGCAGATGGATGAGAATTAGTGGTCGCCTTCCTCCTAATCCCGTGAACAATATACTTTTGTCCTTCAGGCGTATTCACCATCATGGCAACGGAATTTGGACATGCTTGAGATACAAGTTTTATTACTTCCGCAGCCGGCATCATAGTATGCGGTATCTCACGGAATTCGTCACGATATGCAAACCATACTTCAGTCTGCAGAAGGCTGTCCTTGGGAGATGATTCGAATGTGTCTTTTAGCCTTTGCGAAAAAAGAAATTGATTGGTCGTGAGTATACGAATACAGGAAGCGAAGGAAAATGACATAATACAGACACGTGATGGGCTCTTGCACCAAATCTCACTCGCATTCTTGACGCTGGGTCACCTCCTTTCATTCCGTTTGTTGCCCGTCCGCACTTCTCCGCCAATTCAACTTACCATTCAACACATCTTTGCGGTTCTTCCAAATGTGCCCACTTTGTTACACGGTGTTGTACGAGTCCTTCTGTTTCCTTGCCTATAATAAATTCCTCATAATCTTCTACGGCTCCATATTTTAAAAAGTGTTTCATTAGCTTGACAAAATTTCCCGGTGCATGTTTCACAATGTCCAAAGCCGTTTCATCATGTATGCTAGTGAACTGGTAAAACCAGTCCAAGCATGCCGAAATAAGATCCTCATCGTTAACGAGTAGCAACTGACACATGCGCCTCACAATTGATGCGTCCAGTGTTCGGAATATAAGGACATTATGCTCAGTCGAAGCAAGATTTGTTAGCGAACGGATAGATGATAGAACCAGACATCGGTCAGGAGAAAAAAGCATGGAAAAAAGTAGGGAAAGGAGAGGCTCAGATTTGGACCTGAGTGTTATGTACGAGCACATGTTTTCTATCGCGTCGAGGCAGTATGTGCGGAGCTCATACCAATTTGAGATAGTTTGGGATGTTACCCCTTCTATCAGTAGGTCTCTAAGCGGTTTATAGTGTGCCATCAATCTTGCGTTATGTCCCTCGAAACTCAAATTTCTGATTATTAAGAGTGCTTGTATTGCTTGCGCATATTCTTTCTCAGTTTCTTCTGCGTTCCACCACCCTCTTAATCCACAATGACGTGACCAATATTCTTCTCGTGAAAGCGTCTCGTCACAGTTCTTCCTACATGTATCGTAAAATGGCTGAACAAATGAGAGTAGCGTGTCGATGAGTCCAGGAATGGAGTCGATGTAGAGTGACGAGGGTTTTTCATATGAAAGAGTAAGAAGTTTGGTGAATGCCCACTCTACTTCATTTGGGAGAGATGATTTGAACGCGAGCAGTATTCTGTTATGATGGCCACCCATTAAATGATTGTCTTTTCGTATATTACGCACGTCGGATGAGAGAGAACAAGTGAAACGAAAGCAATGAAAAAATTGAGTGGAATTAATGTTAGTGAAGTCAAATACGTAACAACGATACTGTTAATTCACTATATAGTGAAAACTGTTCGTGCTCTCAGACATGAGACTAAATCTAATAACTCACTCAATTACCTAATGCTTGTCCGCTGGGTCCGTAAGAATATGACGCATCAGAAAAAGAATTAAAAGAATGCTTCTGTCCTGATGATCCAAGCGATCTCGACTGACCGATAACTAGATATACAAAAAAAAGTTAATTCCGAATATCAACCATAATGACGTTATAGCATTACTCTATCAATAATGCACGCGCGAGAACACCACCTAATTAATTCTGTGCATTAGCTCATACCCAACACCAATCTTTTAAAACAGTATCACGTTACTATACTCACCGCCTCCACTTCCCGCACCACTTACATTTCCTCCATCTCTTAGTCCTTTTACATTTCCGCGTAAATCATCTCCAAACACTGCACCTATTCCAATTGTTTCTCCCCTTCCCCTATCCCTCTCCTTCCCGCTACCCTCTCCAATGTCTCTCTTCCAATCCTTTTGCCCCACCGGAATACTGCTCGGTAAACCTCCATATGGAACAGGCTTCCCCCATAAATGCTCCATCTCAAATGCTTCAAGATACTTTGCATAGACCGTTTTCATGACATACGCGGAGTTGGTACACGTGGATGGAAAATTAAATGGAATGGTTACTTTTTTCCAACCACGCTCTTGAGAAACTTTCTCAAATCCTCCAGCCGCAACGACCATACAATAGATTTTATACAAATCAAGCTTTTTGGATCCGAGAACAGGTTCTTTCTGAAGTACCGTGCTAGATACAGGAATGTACATTTGAATTTGAAATTGTTGCAAGACTAAATCTGAGTTGTGACAGAACTAAATCACACACTAAATGCGACTTGTATAATATTGCTGATCTTGTCTTTTACAGTCTGACTGTCAAAATTGTGTCAATCAGAAGTCAAACCGTATGGACTTGTATGGTAATCTCGGTTTTATTTTTTACGAGGGCTCTAACCCTTCCTTTCGTTACATGTTAATAGTGTCTAAACTCACCCATGAGCAATATGGAACTCCTCCAGTTTTTTCATAAACACGTTATATTCCGGTGTCCGCTCTATTGTGTCATCGACTTGTTTAGATGTACGTGTTGCTGAGCGCATAACACTCATGTTTATAGGTATTTTGTAAAGGGTAAAAATAACAATAATAATAATAAGATTTGCCCATAAAAATTTAATCTTTTAGCATAAAATCACGTGTAATTAGTTACACCGGACGTTTATCCTATAGATCACCGGTCGATCTTTTAACCCCATAAACAGTGAGTAAATGCATTTACAGCAAATATTTTCGAGGTTTCCAATTTTTGCGTGTTTCCAAATTCTAGTGAATGAGACGACTCTTTTGGTGATTGTCTTTCTGCTCTGGCTGCGATATATTTGGTCGTTTATTTGTTGATGAGCACGCCATTTATTACGACTAATTATGGGTAGAACGTGATTCATTAGTGACCGAAGCCTGATTTGTGGGCTCAACTGTTTTATGCCAAAATAAGTGTTCTTTCTGATCAACGATTAGATCATCATTTCATACTTGGCACACTCGCTCGTCGAAAATGCATTTTACTATCTCGTCAGAGAAACGTCAGCCATACACAGATACCAACAGACAACCAATTTTCCGTTCACAACATTCTGCAACATGCGCACCATAATTATGCTGTATGTAGCACTACTTATCATCTTCGCAACGCTCGACTTTTCTGTTCATTCCTTTCCATTTTCACAAACTCGACTGACTACTGGCATACCAGCCAAGTTCTTGCATATCACGGGTAAATATTATATTGTCATCTAAAACGGTCCAATTATTTCATACAACCAATCCATATTTACTCTTCGCTCTCAATATGAAGACATTCACATAGATCCATACTACCGTCCGTACACCTCTCCTGCTTTTTCTTGTCATCGCCGCTCTCTTAATTCACCAAACACAGCCCTTCCGTATGGGACTGTTGGCACGCCTTGTGATACACCATTTATTACAGCGAACGCGACATTCAATTTCCTTCACGAACAATCGCTTGTACAGTTCGTTGTTTATACCGGAGACAGCGTACGACATGATAGGGATAAGCTGATGGAAAGAACGAAAGCAGAAGTAGAAGAAGGAAACAAGATGGTAGTGCAATGGTTTGTGGATGAATTTGTTAAAAATGGTATCGCAGTGGTGAGTGTTTAAAACCTCGAATCGGTTTGGAGACAAAAATTGAAATTGGGATACGAGAAGTGAACATAAGGGATTTGCAAAGTAGAAGTTGATAGATAAAATACATATTTGGCATCAAGTAGGCAATATTATATTTATTTTGTCTTACTAATAATCTTTTGTTAATTAATCTATCATCGATGGTTAATGCTTCTAGATTCCAACAATAGGTAACAACGACGTATACGGTATGATAAATTTTCAAACTTTTTGCAAATTTATACTTAATTACTATAGAATTTTCATTTCTCTGATAAAAATTATACTTTCGTTGCTCCACTACATTTCTTGTGTTGCTTCGTTCACAATTTCACACTACTAACCTTCGTTTTATCATCCAAAAAGAACACGACTTTCTCCCACCTGGTCCAACACCATTCTTAAATACTCTCTTTCACATCTGGAAACCACTCAATCTCAACCTGACATCTTCTTTCCTTCGTGGAGGCTACTTTCGTCACGATATTCCCGACAGTCCCCTGACTTTTATTTCTATGAATTCAATGTATTTATATAATGTTAATGGCTTAGTCGGTGATTGCACTGAAGGAACTATAGGATGGGAGATGCTGAGATGGATGACTGGAGAAATGAGAGATCTGAAAGGAAAAGAGAGGAGAGTTGCAATATTGCAGCATGTGCCACCATTTGATGCTAAAGGTAAGAATGGTTGGTCAATGCAGAAGTGTTCAAATGCGCTTGAAAACGTATGCTGTACATACTACATTCACTTACTTGTAAGGATATCGGAATGCCGACTAATCGTGTTCTATTATTAGGGAGGATCGCCTACTTCCCTAAATGCTATGAGATGTACGTTGATATTCTTGGACGCTATTCTGATATAATTATTGGACACTTTGCAGGTAATTTTTTCGCAAAATCAATTAGAACGAGGGACTAAATAAAGAAGCGCTCGAATTTTATTAACTTTGATGTACTGTACACGCGTTTTATCTTTCGACTCAGGACATACGAACGATGACACAATAGCATTTGTAACTGAATCGAGCGAAGGATACAAAATGTATCCTGTAGTGAAGGAAGAAAAACCTGCAAATAATTCGAACAAGAATGTAGTATTGGTGTTAAATAATGCGCCTTCAGTTATTCCTGGTAAGAGCATAGCAGAAAATATTTGAAATGGCGAATATCTATTGGCTCTTCCCAGTCTCTTTCACATATCCTGTAATTGCCTATTATTGGCAATTTTACAACCTGTTTGCAATAACCTTCTCTTTTTATAAAACGGTAAGCCAATAATCCAGGATTACGTATCTATCACTATGCAACCTCTCCTCATAACTATGGTCATCTCCTCGATTACGTCCAATATTATGTGAACATGACGCAAGCCCATCTGGTTGACAGTTTCGAATACGAGATCGAATACACCGCACGCGATGCATATGGTTTGGAATCATTAGAGCCAAAAGAATGGATGAAACTACTGCGCGAGTTTGAACAGGATGACAGTGAGGCTTGGAAGAAGTACTGTTTATATCAGACTGTGAGTGAGACTGACGGCTAAATAATATGTCTAGCAACTTCTTTCGTTGTTTGTACTTTTCCTGCCTGGTTAATTATTCGCTTCATATATCTACTTGTGTATTCTATTTGGTCGAATTCATAATATCATAATCCTTCTATCCTGACCACTCTTTTAGCGCATTAGGAATACTTTTCTCATTTCTTCCAAAATTGGTAGTAATTGATGTTACGAATGTTTTAATCTCAAACGCTTACCGTTAATAATATATTTGTAATTGCATTACATAATTATTTCAAAAAAAAGTTTCTAAAAATATACATTCTTCCGTTATGCCTTGCCTTCTCCCTTGGAATGCATCGAAATCGCATTCATTCTATGTACTTGAACGCTCGATGCCGTTTTGCGACAAAAATTGCTTCCCGTTTTCCTGTTGTTATTAAAGCGAGTTCGAACACACGATATGAACGAATTGAATGTTGATTCTGCATAAATATACTATGACGGGATCAGGCATCTTAATTTTCACAGTCTATCATTCGTTTGCGCGTTACGCTTTCATCAGGAGTGATAGAATATAAGACTGAATAAAGCGATGAGAATAGTAGAAAGGGCAAATAAGCGTGTTATCAGTTTGGATGATGCAAAATCGAAAACGAGAAAACGGGACGAAGTATTAGATTGGCTGGAAACAGTTTTCTCGATCAACCGTGAACGTTTTGAAAGCATGAGGTGTACTTAAGCGTCCTGTTTTCATAGATATTTGCTTCCTTTGGCCGGAGTTAGTGTAATCGATTAACTTGGGAAATACTGTGCTCATGCATACATCAACTGACTGTGAACCACGCAGATTATGCGTTTAAACTGATCATGTAGTATTATTTTTATGGCTTGCGGCCTTACTTTTTTCTGAAAGCGCATTTTCCTTTCCAGCAATAAGTCTTACGACATACAGTATGTCAAGATTTTAAAAAATTTTTTTAACAGGTCGATTTGCCCAAAAATTACTTCGCTACCTATGATAACTCGAATATTACTATTACAAGTAATGTCCACTTCTCTATGCGAGTGACATAAATTTAGTGATGCGGTTTCCGAAGGCTCCTTCACTAAAACAGGTGAATACAGCGGATTTTAATTGGATTACCGTTGAACACTTGATTCGTCTGGCTTTTCAACTTCACCTGTGTTTTAGTATATTCTTAGGCAACAAGTTCTTCATCTGTATAGAGACATAATAAGAACATCACGCTGTAAGATTATACTTCAATATTTCGTCACGCTTTCTTGTCAATGTAATATACCTTTTTTTATATTACGTAGTGATCCCTAATAATAAAGACAGAGCAGACACACTGAGATGGGTTAGAACCGAATTCGAAAATGCACATAGGGAGACAAATATTGTAAGCACAACCAACTATTAACATAGATGATCAATCCCACAGCTCCTTACTAATTCTTTGCCGCAAAGGATAAGATAAGACAGAGACTTCTTGAAGGACAAAGAGAATTAAGAGATATGAAGGGGAGTCTCGAGAGGAGCTTGTCTGATGAACATTGGAAAAGAGAATGACACAATAAGATTACGAATGATTGAAAATGTTCGTGAGGGGACATGTTAAATCAACCATGCCTGTCAGGATGAGGCGTTAAAGCTCACGTAGAAATATTTATATGTAAAATCTCAATTAAAACTTTATTCAGTAGGCATGATTTGGTGAGCTTGTAATAAATTGTCAGTTGCTGGGTCTTAACTTTTTATAAAGGTGAAATAATAAGTCATGTGTTATATGGGCAGACTGCAGCAGAGTGAATATTCTGATATGAGAGGCTGATGTGGCTGAAAGTCAGATTATCACAGATGTCAACTACAGTTTTAAATTAATATCATGCTAGAACATGACTAACATTAATTGATTAATATAGGACTACAGTATGTGTATATTAAACCATTAATATATAATATGAACAAATTTACATTAAATCAACCATGGAACCAAAAAAATCACAACACCATTAGAAACATTTTAAGAGAAAAAAATTGTGCCTTATGTTTTCAAAATCAATGATACCCAAACTCTTCAGGAATATCTAGATAAAGAAAAAATCACCTGTGAAAGTTATCATGAGGAAAAGAAAATCATAACTAATAAACAAACCGTAACAAACAACTTATGAAGAAACGTAACTGGTAAGGAAAATAAAGCTCCCTACCAACGCGTGCGAAAAATCGTTCTTTATTGATAAAGACTGCTCGGTCATATTTCTCTATTTTGACACAATTGCAATCAAAAAGTCAAACACATAAAATATTTTTCGTAAGCATAAATTTTGAATGCACGCCCTTGAAAATAAATACTAAATGTAAATGCACCAGAGTGATTGCATGTGAGAAAAATACTCAGACCCAAAGCCATTGATGAATATAATCTATTCATTGGTCACTCTGGTGCAAATCTAAATTTCGGAATCTTTTTTATCATTGCTATCACTAATAACATTAGTGGAGATGAAAGACTCAGCTCTAACTCCTAATAAAGAAGACCAGGAATCAGGTCTTCCATTATCATCTATTTCTTTATTCATTAATCCAACGTCAATGGTCTTTTTCCGTGGGGTTGGTTTCCATAGGTAGTAGTTTTTTTATCGTAGAGGCAACTAGACCGTTTCCTTTACTGAGTAATCCAACGATTTCAATGGCCATTTTGTTAAAGGAAAAGTTCGAGTCCAATTCGAACCTTCTGCCAAATAAGATTTCCACAAGTTTTCAATTTCTGATGGATAATCAGGTTTGCGGTAGTCTTGGATTTTTCTTCGCTCCGTTAAATTGATTCCTTCTGATTTATAATAAGCAGCCGACTTCATAATAATATAAATAATAAAGGAAAATTCCGATCAACAATCCAGAATAAATTCACTTGTGAAACAAACATTTTAAATAATGAAGTACAGTTCGACTCTCTTTATAACGACCTTCTTTATAACGATTCGCGCTTTATAACGACCGCTGTGCTCTGCCCGTTTTCAAAAACGTTATATAATTTATTATATGTGCTACGCTGCATATAACGACCGCTGCATATAACGACCGCTGCATATAACGACCGATTTTGTCCAGCCCGAGGCGGTCGTTATAAA
This sequence comes from Paraglomus occultum, assembly GCA_910592205.1. NCBI lineage: Eukaryota > Fungi > Glomeromycota > Glomeromycetes > Paraglomerales > Paraglomeraceae > Paraglomus > Paraglomus occultum. The sequence goes on along the minus strand of CAJVPJ010000408.1, from coordinate 9,785 downwards.
GAGAGTTGACTGTATGTTGGATAGAGCAGTTTGCAAAACTTTTTCGTAAAGTATCTCAATTTCTGTCGTTTTTATAGCGGATCTTTTTTGAGCCACGATATTCGAACTAAACGCGTAATTGACATGCGCAAATTTTTGCGTATTAATTATCATTGGTCTCATTTTGCGTCGGGGGGAACAATAGCATTAGTAAATCATCATGACAACCATCGAGGAAACAAATAAGAAAATCGACAATGAGGTTGTTAACGTGATAGACGGAGAGTGCATCATCAAGGTAGAAAATACCCTGTGATGACTTGGGAACGTTATTAATGTATTCGATCTGGCTCGTATTTCCAGAAAAGGCGATAAACGGTAAGTACGAAGTTTGCTATTTATAATTTACTTTATTTTCACTTTCTTTATTCTGATGTTCCTATTATATCTTAAATATTTCTGCTGAGATAGTAAAAAAAAACTCCTGACTGACCGAATTTCTTAATGAAAATCTTCCAATAAGAATACACTCGCCTCTGTTTATTTTTCACAATTTAACACTACGAACTTAAACTTTTCTCTCGCATTCTGACATCCAAACAGTTTTCAGATAACCCAACATTTCCGCGATTTAGTTTGGGTGGCAAGAATGCATGTACTTATATTGAGTATGGGGACGGAATGTACATTACTTTACTCAATGTTTTAGGACAGTTAATTTACCCTCCTTCATATATTCATATGGAAATACGAAGATTTTTATATTTTTTGTAGGACAGATATTATTAGAAATACGATGGAGACATTTGGAATGCATAATTTTAGTATATCAATATTGGAATTTGATCATATCACTAGCAAACAAGTAATTAAATGGGTAGAGATTGAACAGTATGAAATACAGTAGATGTTAACAAAAATTGGTTTATAGACACAATTATCCTGTCTTAGTATTAGTAAGAAATGTTTGTCCCCTATGAGGTGAAAAAAAGTCCTGAGAAGATTAAAGATGTGGGAATTCATCATGTGAATTAGTTATTAAATTCAAGGACTAGACCTTATTACTATGGAGATGCTTTATAATTATTTTCGCGTAATATTACTATGCTATTGGTGTGCTAGTCGTTGCATAATAATAAGGCAGAAAATACTGATCAAAAAAAGAAAATTGAGTGTTTATTTCTTTGTCATTACAATCATTCATTATTATTATAGTCGCCCATGCACCTGGTCTGAAAAAAGACCAACTAAAGATTGTGGTGGGCAATAACAAAAAAATTAACACACTATTGACGGGGCCATCAAGTTCAATGGCACTGAATTGATATAGATAATGGAATTCATTTAAACCATTTTAATTTGTCAGATATAGATAGAATTTGCATTATGAATTTTCTTCAAAATATTTGTAAGTGCTTTTATGAACTTTAAAATTGTTATTTCAGAATCTTAATTTAACCAATTACAATGGTCATTTATATTACTATTACCTGTTATTAGTAGTATTATTATAGTGCATGTATGCCCACAAAGAGATTACCAGAATTATAAACAATAATATCACATTTTATTGATATTTTTATAATGTAACCAAAAGTTAACTAAATGACTATTATAAATGTATATATAAAAGTAATGACAAATTTCAGAAAATTTAATACTATTATTAACAAGAGTAGTAAGTAATCAAAAATGGCTGTTTTAACTTATTCTTTCAATTTTAAAATTAAATTTTGCTTCATGTTTCTTTAATTCCTTTAGATACTTGACAATTTTCATCTTTTTAGCAAGACTTTGAACTCTATTTATACTATGCTGCAACAACCTGATGCCTTTGATATAACTTTTTTCATCTCCTAATTTGGCTCCATAATCTGCCAAATCTTTCATGCAACGCAAGTTGCCACACTCTGCACCCTTTTCATATAACGGTAAACATTCCTTCTTCATTCTTTCAAAAATTTCATTTGCATTTTCAATGTCGCCCATTTCAAACAATTGATTTCTCAATAATGTAGCAGCAAACAGACTTTCCTGCGCACGAAATTGAACAGCATCCATCAACCCCATTCTTTCAGCAACCATCAAATAACTCACTCCAACATCCGCATTTTTCTCAAAGTCAATCTTCAAATCCATGAGATAGCGACCAACATAAAAATTGGCTTCAGCAGCAGCTTCCTCACAATTCGCCAATATTTTGAATTGACCAAACGCTTCTTTATAGTTACCAATAGAATGAAGGGCACATGCACCTTGAATTGTTATATTACTTAAGATGGAGTAATCAGTTGCACGATTTGGAACTAACAAATCGGTTGGGCCCGTTCTGTTCTTTGATAATTTAAGTTCTCTAAGCAGTTTCACAATAGTCTGTACTGTAGGACGTTTGGTAGGATCTCTGTTCCAACAAGATGTCATTATATCTACATACACTTGGGGTGTGTCCTTAACTATTGGTAGCTCACATGTATAATCTGCATTCGCCAGTAATTCAAATACTTCTTTTGGACTTTTATCCTTAAATGGAACATCATGTGAAGACATCTCCCACATGAGCAGACCAAAACTATAAATTATAGTATTCAATATCAGGTACAAGAAAACAACAAAATTTTAGTAAATTAGATACTCATTTCAAGCAAGTAACTGCTTAATATCAAACAATTACTAAATAAATTGTTTTCACAGGCAATAATTAATTACGAGTGACAATTATATACCTGTATATATCAGCTGCTTTGGAAGAAGGCAAATGTGGATTTTGTGCCTTTTCAGGGCAAGTCCACCGAACAGTTTCCAATTGTTTATTAATATTCCGAGTACTATCACCTGATCTTGTATACAGATTACTTTTTAATCTTACATTTCCATCTTTATCTACATATATCTGATGACTGTGAATATAATTATTGTTAGTAAAAACAAACAAATGTCTGCAATAACTCTTTATGCAAACAATTACCTTGAAATGTTCCTATAGAGGACGAGCTTGTCATGCAGAATTGCAATCGCTTTTGCTATATGGGAAATCGTTTTTATTTTCCACTCCCATCCAATATCCTTATGGATTTGCAAATATTCATGGAGTGATCCATTCTCTGCCCACTCTATAATTTGATAGTAAAGACCATCCTTCAATAAAACCCCAAAGCTTTTGTTTTAAAATATCAAAGCTATTAATTTCCTGTATCATATACTTTGAACAAATAATAACAAAAAAAAACTCACTTTTTTAAAAACAATTTAGAATTCAACTTATAATGGAAATAGGCATTTCTATAAAAGCTTCGATAATCCAATGGTGGTAATAAACCAATGTCCTTGCAACATAAATATTTGTATTGTACAAAACTTTGTTACCATATGGGTTTCCATCAATGAATTGAATCTGATGTGGCTTAATAGAAACACTTTGTAATTGTGTTTGTGATATTTTTGCACCATTGTGAATAGCTGCAGTGACAAATTCATCCTTGATTCTTTGAAAGAGCAATGTCAACATGGTTCTTGTATGATTTGTATCAATCTGTGTGATACTTTTCTCTTTGTCGTTAGTTTCTTCTAATGAGCCAGTTTCCTCTACACTTGATATTTTCATGCAAACAAGTTGTTCTGTCAGCATGGAATTCTTTTGCAGTACTATATGGACGTTTGCCGCTTTAAGGGCGACATCCAGATCTACAAAAAGTTTATCCAATTTTTGTTCAAACTTTGAACATCATAATTATAACACAAGTCAGTTATATAGTCATGTTTGAATTAATAATTCCCAAACTGATAGAAACTTACCTCGGTTATAGTATCAAATCGTGATAATACTTTAATCTTAGCCTTAGTATAATGCACCAGAAATCTTTCCCATTCCTTCAACGCCCGCACCAACTTTGGTACTCGGCTCCTAATAATGTTACCCTCTTGTTCCTGAATTAATCGTCCCACTTCGTTTAAATACAAAACTAGGCTATCCAGTGCGCGTAAATTACAATCGGCTTCGGTACGAAGATCACATATTCTTTTTATAGTATCATATGCTTCGGCTACTCCAAGAAAGAATAATTCCTTCGCTACAGGCGACAAAAGCTCTACATTTTTGCCAAACCATCCCTTCTCGAACTCACAAGTAGTCAGCGAATCATTAGAATTATCTGTTGCAAGTTGGGCATGTCGGTAGAACTCGTCCATATTTAATCTTAGAATGCAACTGATGTCTGAAGAGACTGCCGACGCTTGTGTTGCAATAAATGTGTAACGTGTTGCATACTGATAAAGTTCACCAAGTTCGTATCTTTGGTGATAGCTTTGTGTATCATTCGGCATGAGGGATATCTGGAACTCGATTATAAATTTTCTAGCCACAGTACAAAATGACTCCATGCAATAGAGAACCAATACGGCTACTTCCTAAAGCACAACACTTATTATTATGCACGGCATCTATTCCTGGATAATATATATTCGGTTTGACATTTATGTGACAAAAAAGTCCTGTAGATCCTACCAAATATTACATCAAGTTTTCAAAAATGTGGACGCGGATAATTGCGAATAAATACTTGCCAGAAGGAGATTAGTGTCTTTTATTAGCTGCGCCTATTATTGAAAGATGTTTACAATGAGTTTTTTCAGGATAATATCAGTCAGTCGACAGAAACACTGTAAATTTACTGGGAGATTGATGGCAATAGTAATTGACAACGAAAAACGGCTAATCGTTCAATCTCTCTTTTTACGATTAGTTTTACCACAGACATGTAATAATCCTTCACTTTTTTATTATTACAGAGTCCAAAACATCTTACAAAAAATTAAGTCAGATTTTTTCAAAAAGTAAAAATACAAAAAAGACAATGACGTCAAATCGACGTTTAATAATACTTAATAAATTTTTGTCTCTAGTCTCATACCCCACATTGCGTTTGCAAATTTATAGTTCACCCCATTCCCTCATACTACTCCTATTCCCTGTAAACTCGTCATTATCACCACTCCTCGCTCGTGCCCTTCTCATACTTGAATTTCTTCTTGGGACGGACTCCAAGCTTTCTGTTAAACTAAACTGTCTCCTTAAAGAAGGGTTGCTAGAGATCGATGAAGATCTTATGACCCCACTATTAGAAAGCGAATCCCGTGTCAAGCCACCTGCAAGCGGTGTACCTTCACTATTACCCGACATCTCAGGCAAAGTATCGTTCGTTCCAATTTCCGAGTGTAGGAAATGTGAATATACTACACATACAATAGGAAAGGCGCCCTCTTGGTGCGTGTTTTGATTATATCCAACTGCCCAGCCGTCGTCAAAAATACGTCTTAGAATAATAGAATCGTTGGGAGTTAGATCCAACTCGTCCTGGAGTTGGGCTGTGTACGGGTGGACAACAATGACAATGTTATCTTCGTCTGGCGGAAACGTGATCGGTCCAGGCAGGGCATTGTCTATCAGCGGAACGTCTGCAACGTCAATTTTTTGATCCTCATTTGTTGGAACATCCGGATTGCTGGCAACTGATAGATTGTCGGGATCAAACGGCGGATTGCCACTCATCCGACTGTCACTCACCCGATTGCTACTCTGCAGATTACTGAACGTTTGATCTTCTGGAGAAGTGACCAATCTCACGGCTGAACTACGTCTGACAGTCTCGCTGCTTGCGATTGAGGATCTCTCAATAGCAGGATCAGACGCAGGGGGTTCGATTGATGGCAACCGCTCGTGCTTCGGTTTATCTCTAACGCAATAATAAAATAACGCTATCCCTATTGCTATTCCCACAACAGCCACCGAACCAAATATTAATCCCCACATTGCAGGCATGCCTAGTCCTTGTGATTTTGAGGCTTCAGTAGATACAATTGTGGTTATGATTGTTGGGGATGATGTGGATGAGGTTGTAGTGCTGGTATTGGTAGGTTTGGGACAATCACCGCAGCAAGCTGTTGTGTTCTGTTGCGAGCAGAATTCACAACGGGATGTTTTGTTCAAAAAGCCTGTAGAAAAGAGAACGATAATTAAAAGGTGAGACGAAAGAGAATCACGAGAATCTTGTACACGTTCTATATAAATAGTACTATGTTTAGATATCCGTCACGCAAAATGATGAAATAAAGGATCAAATACTATAACACGAACGCAAACCAAAATACCGATCATGCAGATTCGCAAACTCGTCCCTCGAAAATCCTTTCCAATAAATAAACATACCACAAGTCGTAGCCTCGTTTTCAAGTCCGGATATACACTTGCCAGCTGCACCAGACGTGTTACAGAAATTGTAAAGCCTTTGCCCCAACGCCCCCAGCTGACCATTCCACTTGGGACATAACGTCTTGTTTCCAAGTGTTTCATACAGGCTCGCACGAAATTCGGCACAAGTCTCTGTACAAATTGGCGGTGACGCTTGGTTCACATCAAGCGCACTGCACGATTGCGATATCGGGTCGTTGACTAAATCTGCGCATATGAGTGTCAACGTGTATCGAGGTGGCGGAATAGATGGACACCCGGCGTCAACGAATTGAGAGGGATTGCTAGCATAAGCTTCGATGGCACTATCGAACTGTGAGATGTTCTGGACAGGTGGAAGGAAGTTGTAGAATGTTAGGAAGCTTCCAGACGTTATAGAGTAATTGTTAACTAGCGGACATGCTTGGCTGCCTTTGAGTGAAAAGCACGGGTCCATTGAGTAAGTTGGATAAGGGAAGCAAAAGAGGAGAAAGAAGGATTTATAGAACAAAAGGTGACGTATAGACAAAGGTTTTGCTAGTACTTTGGATCGAAACATAACAGCAGATCTTGTTGTTTCTGGTGTATTAGATATGAAGGTGCTGTTGACGAGTAAACTTTTCCGTGAAATCGTCTTTAGATATAACCGTAATGGTCTAGAAAATATTGAAAGCAGAAACAGAAACGGTGCTAGAGTCCTTATTCTTGTCCATATTATTCCAGGCGACCATATTGTATTACATGATGACATTTTCAAATGTTTAAATGTTCGAGTGTGATTAATCCTGATTCTACGAAAGAATAAATTTTGTTGTAGACGTCTCTGTCTGGCCCACAGTTTTTTTTTGTTCGTGGCCCCCGAGTAGCCTTTGATAATGATAGATCTTCGAAAGATGAAATTCTGCAGACCCTTATACTGTACTATCCGTAAAGTCTCATTCACACTGTTGGCTTTGTGTTTGCAATAATTTATCCCCTTTACACGTTTTTCCGGCTGTTTAATTCTTACTGAGAACTGCGATTTGAGTCAAACTGCGAGTACGTGGCTTGGTCAGTGGCTTAGGATAGATGTCTGATAAATCTCGACGAATTCTTCCTCGTATTTTTTCTTTTGTTGCGAGTACTACTCGTTATTGTATTGGCGTATATGATATATGGAGGCGGAGTTAAGTAGTGGCTGAGTATGGAGTCGAGCGACGTTGGTCGTTCGTCGTTTTAAGAATAATCGTTATTATTTTTGTTCTAGTATTATAATGCGTCGTTCACGCTGCCTGTTGTTATTATATATTAATGTTTGTTACAGTCTGTGGCGCCGTTCGAGACTGAGGTAGAAGAGAGGTTTTGTGATAGAAATAACGTAGAGTATATTCAATCGATGTATCCCACTTTGTGGCTTGACAAAGTATCGAGTCTAATATTACTCTTAATAATTTGTTACATTTATCTCAATATTTCATATGCGTCTGCTACATTAATGCTTCATTGCAATGAGTTATTGGGATAAGCTTTCTCGTTGACCGTTTACTCAATGTTCTACTTGTAGCGAAACTTTCTACAGTCTGGGCGATGTCACCCTAGTCTGGCAGATATATAAGGAAATAATTGGGACACCTGGGATGTCAATCAGTCCATTTTCATTGGTCGGTGATCTGTCCAAGCCATTTGCAATACAGTTACTAGATCAGATGCATTTTATAATAATTATAATATATTACGAATTGTGCAAAAGTTCTAGTAGACGTTACACAACAGGTCACAGCCACCAAGATATATCGAGTAATTTAACAATATCGATATCAATCACATTTATATGCGAACAAAAAAATGGTAGTTATGCCACATGAACCGTCACGTATAATGCAAGTGGCGTATAAGCCAAACTGCACGTGTGGGGACAGATTGGACGGAATTTCCAGCACAATAACTTTACAATCTCGCCAAGGCTTTCTTCTCTCTTCTTTCCAATGTTTGATAAGTATTATGGGAAATTTTTTTTAGTTTAGAAGTATTCTCAAAGGTTTATATTGTTTATTTGTTTCACGAACGGTATAAAGTTTTTTTTATATAGCAATTGATCATGTTCTTGATAAACTGGAAGCGAGTTTATTTGACAGAGCTCATTAGATGGCGTACATTTAATCAATATGTAGATTACGTTTTTGCCATTAGCCTCACACGATCTTCTAGACGCCTGAAGGGACGAATGACATTGTCATGTATGAATTATAATAAATTATTCGGTGATGTCGGAGATAAACCAAGAATAATTTACTAAAGAAGTCATGTGAATACAAATCGACGTTAATATTAAGGAAACCCCAACATGAATGAATTTACTGATAACTTTATGCCAGTGCGATTTCTATCCAATGGAGGAGCATTTCCGAGATATTAGACTTTAAAGCACACAGCTTGATGAATCAAGCGCAGGCAAGCACTATCGACAGACAAACTAAACTGAAGATGCTGTCCCTTGTTTTGTTAATGGAATACTAAATATTAGTAAGATTAAAAATAATACGACCGAGGCGTAATATGTTGGTAAATATAGTTACGGAAACACACAAGAAAAGTTATCAAATGAGCTATGGGTGCACTAAACAAACTGCGAGACAATCAAGTGAGCGACAACCCTTGACGGGTTTAATATGCTTATTATAAAGTATGGTTGAATTCTGTCGATCTAAAGTACTCATAATATTATAAACAAGTCATTTTACTGTGTAATCTAGCAGTAATGTATTTTACTTTATTGACCAGAAAAGTTATATATATTGTATAAGTATTATTTGTTAATTTTTGCATAAAGCGTATGTCAAAATTTGTCTAGTCGTTGGCGTCAAGACCAAATATTACTCATAATGTTGGAATGGAAGAACACTCGAGCATAGAATTTCTAATGTAATACCCATGTGATACATTATGTATGAAGTGCATACAGAATGACAACTAAACGTCTGAATGAGTAAGCATAATAAAATAAAAATAGCATGCATATGAAAGTAAAAGTCGAAAAGTGTAGTTATATACTTCACGCGACCAAAAGAATCTTGAATGTTAATAAGCATTATACGATAGAATGGTATTCAATTGCTTTTAAGGCGAATGAAACAATCAATCCGGTTTGCACTCGCTTTGGCTAAAATATCATTAACCAGTTAAAGAAAAAACAACAAATTTTACGTGCAAGATGTTCTGCATCTCGTATCTGGATTGTTACAAGAGCACTCAATTAGAATATGTGCAGGTCTACAAGCGTGTCTTTCGAATTGTTCTCGAAATAGACAGATTAAAGCGCAGAAAACTATTATTAGTAAAAAACGTACAATATATGGGGCATGCTGCAACAAACCAGACAAAGTGAACATTCTTAAATAAGAGACTGGTGTGGCTGAAAGTTAAATAACTTGACTGATGACGTTTTGAAAAGTAATAATTGGCACTCATTCATAATTTATAGACTTGTTAATTTTAATTTTCACTTTATCATACCAGAATAGGATAATTATAAACCATAACAGGATTAATATAGGATTACCTCTATATATAAAAATATTAATATAAAACTAATTTACATCAAATC